>JAXRKP010000675.1:17500-25000 GCA_037039925.1 Doris montereyensis | reverse complement strand
TTGGTCAAGCTGAGTGAGGACATTGACGTGGTCAAACCGATGTAAGGACATTGACGTGGCTATAGAGGGAGGACATTGACGTGACCATACCACTGTGAGGACATTGACGTGGCTATACCACTGTGAGGACATTGACGAGGCTAGTACCGATGTGAGGACAGACGAGGCTATACGGAGTGAGGACATTGACGAGGCTATACCGATGTGAGGACTTTAACGAGGCTATACCGATGTGAGGACATTGACGTGACTATACCACAGTGAGGACATTGACGAGGCTATACCGACTGTGAGGACATCAGACAAACAGACAGAGAATTGATAGCAAAGGGACTTGTACCGATGGAGGACATAAGGCTGGTGCTACAGATGTGAGGACATTGACGTGGAGGAGGAAACGATCTTTAACAGAATATTCCAATACCGATGTGAGGACATTGACGTGGCAAAAAATGATCCCGTCCGGAGACATTGACGAATAACCGATATGAGAACACAAACGTAGGCTGTACATGGAGGATATCTGAATGCTTTAGTCGTAAAAATTGATAACCAAAGGACTTGTCCAACAGGGCATTGTTACATGGACTACACGTTTTCCCTGCATTAGACCAAGGAGGAAACGTTCTTTAAAGAATATTCCAAACCGACTTCTTTTCAAACAACAGACCTGTCCGTGGAATTTGAATATAACCGATATGATCAAATCACAAAGCAGTTTGACAGACATAAGCATAATCATATCTTATGCTTTAGTGGCGTCAAGTAATGCAACTGTCTGTCTGAACTGGCATTAGTACAGGTTTGTAAAAATGTTTTCTACTGTCTGGCACAGCTGATGGGTGCTGCCACAGAGGTCACGGGTCTGTAAGTCCAAAGTCGGTGTTTCTTTCTCTCTCACATTATGTTGTGTTTAACTCCATCGATACGACTCTCAACGCACTGTTATACATCATGTCCACCAGCATAATCATATTTTATGTTTTACTTCCCTTCTTCTGCCTCTTCTGTCTGTCTGTCATTATGTCAGTATTTTGACTCTGTCTGTCTGTCAGGCTCATCTGTCTGTCCCCTCTCCACTCTGCCTCTCGTCTGTCTGTCTGTTTCTCTCTCAGTGAAACTCTCTCTCTCTCTCTTCTCAACGTCTCTAAACTGTCTGTCTCTCTCTGTCCTCCTCTCTCTTCGATTCTCTCCTGGTGTCTCTCTGGGATGTCTGTCTCTCTCTCCCTCCCACCTCTCCGAAGGGAGGAAAGAAAGAGAAAATGAGTAAAGATCTTCTTCAAAGGAGGGAAGAAAGATAAACTTTCTCTCTGTTCAAGACTTTCCTCTCTCTCTTTCTTCCTCTCTGTGTTCAAATCTCTTCTCTCTCTCTCTGAGTCTCTCTCTCTCTCTCTCTCTCTCTCTCTCTAATTTTATATCGTCGTGTGGTCTACTTTTCAGCAGCACCAGTTGGCATAGATTAATAGATTATCTGATTCTCTTCCTTGAGAGATGAGAGGAATGTTTGGTATGTCATCAAATGATGATAACCTTAATCAGATATATCACACTTCAAGTCGTTTGTTTAATTGTTAGTTGATGTGGAAACCTATTTTGAGGCACGTGCGAAAGCAAAGATATATAATAACAGACGAATAGGGATGTGTTTCAGTCGAGAATAATTCAATGAGTAATGGCCTAGTTGAGAAATGGAAGAGAGCAAGAAACTGATAAATAGGCGGTGTTCAATGGTGGAGGGACACACACACACACAAAGGATTTGTTGACGAGATCGAAACAAAGGGGATCCACTGTGAATGAGTTAGGAATCACGAAAATGAAAGAATGTAAACAGGCTAGACAGTTCAGACAAATCGACTACAATAATATGGCAAAACTGATTGATTTTCCAGCCACAAGAGTATGTGTGTGTGTGTGTGTGTGTGTGTGTGTGGGAGTGAAGAGAGAGAAAATGAGTAAAAGATGTGGTCAGAGGGGAGGAAGAAAGAAAGAGAGAGAGAGAGAGTTCAAGGGGAGGAAGAAGAAAAGGAGTAAAAGATGTGTTCAAAGAGAGAGAAGAAGAAAATGAGAAACAGATGTGGTCGGAGGGAGGAAGAAAGAAATAAATATAAAAGATGTGGTCAGAGGATAAGAAAGAGAAAATGAGTAAAAGATGTGGTCAGGGGGAGGAAGAAAGAGAAAATAGTAAAAGATGTGTTCGAGGGAGGAAGAAAGAGAGAAAATGGTAGAGATGTGGTCGGAGAGATAAAAGAAAATGGATATTTTCAGAGGTGAGAGAGAGTCAATTGGTGACAGTTTAAGGAAAAGAGGTGGGGGCAGGAAGGGAGAGGGGGACAGAGACAAGACAGAGACAGAGACAGAGACACAGAGAGAGACAGAGGAGAGTCTCATACGGAAAGACAGAGACAGGACACAGACAGAGACAGAGACAGAGACAGAGACAGAGACAGAGAGAGAGAGAGAAACAGAGAGACAGAGAGAGACAGCAATAAAGACAGAGACAGAGACAGAGACAGAGACAGAGACACAGAGGGAGGCAGAAACAGATATATATATAATGACAGACAGAAAAATTAGGCCTGTCTGTACATGAACTTTTGTAATTCGCTAGATATAAAAGTAGATGTAATCAACCTCCCCGCTATGACAACAAATGCAAGGGAACTAAATCTACCCCAGGTTGCCCTCATCGTGTTTACGAAACTATTTTGGTTTCTTAATCGACCGATAATTCCTCTTAGCACTTGACTTATCTGATTAACCAGAGCATCAAAATAACCTTATAAAATAACTTTAATTTCGTGCACCAATATTACCGTCAGTTCACGCTGATAAATCAGTTATTTTACAGACGTTGAAATGGTTGTTCGTTATTTGCACACGATAAAGAGAAAGCTATTTAGATGAACTGGAATGGAATGTACAAAAATACCCCAAAATTCCAGTAAACACCTTTCAAGTACATACATAATATGTAATGGCTATCCAGCAGGTTCCATCTCCCCGTAAACACACCCACTTTTCCCTTTATCTTTCCTCCACCGAGGGGAGAGTCGGGACGTCACATGATTTGGACATGAATCATGGGGATCAACAATCTTTTGCCTTGATCGCGTTTGATCATTCGTTCGACTTACCTGGGTTGATTTGTAAACGCTCAAAAGAAAGCTTTAAACTTTCAATTATTCATGACTATCCTTTCAATACGTAACATTTACTTAAAAAGACTAAAGCATCTGTTCCCAATATCGTGTTGATTTGTATATATTGTTCTACTTTCGTCCCAATCGTTGTGATAAACAACGAGGTAGCGAACCGTGTTGAAAATACTAAGTAGAGAAGCGATAAAGATTACTTTGGAGACAAAGAACGCAAAGCTGTGTTTTCCTCTCTTTCGGAGAGTACGGAGATTGTTTGCAATGACGTAATGTATTGACAAGTACTACTGTTCCCTTTAAGACGTATGTCCAAGGTGACGAAATTGGTATATATCTGCTTTATTAGTCTGGCTTAATTCATTTAGCCACGACTTAAGATAATTATGTTTTTGATAACTACTAGATGGCCAGAAATATTCAGGAATGAAGAGCTTTGTCAAAGAGCAAATAAAAATAGTTAAAATTAGGCATAGACGGAGGAAGATGGAGATGGTTAGGCCACACCCTCCAAAAAACTAGACTCTCTCTAAGCATTACAAACAGAGCACTAGCAGTAGAAGTAGAACCCACAATGAGCAAAGGGCTGCAATGTAGGGCCATAAGCAACTGCGACGCGGCCAAATGTTGAACAGGGCCTTGAAAGAAGCGACATTTCCTAGAAGGAGCTCAAGCTAGTAAGCTAAAGACAAGGAAGGCTGCGTTGATAAATGTTCCTGACATTGACAAGTCAAATACGAGGATAAGATAGCTATACCTTGATAAACCAAATGACAAATTTACTAATATTGTGTCCGTACGGTTGTGCGTATGTGTGTGTGTGTGTGTGTGTGTGTGTTTGTGTGTGTGTATGTTTGTGTTGTGTCCGTAATGAGGAGGAGGAGGTGTATCATGGATTATACACTTTATAGTCATAACAAGAAGACGATTAAGATCATGTTTACTTTCCTGTTCTTGATCTTAAGGCCTAACAAAACGTTTTACACTTCTATTTCCTAATTGATAAATAAAACGTCACACGACCAGTATCGAGGTCCGCAAAAAATATGTATGTGTGTGTGTGTGTGTGTGTGTGTGTGTGTGTGTGTGTGTGCGCGTGGGCGCGCACAAAAAATGGCTTCGTATTATTCCTGGAAGATATAAAATTAGGCTTGCTCTTACAAGCGAAGATTGTTCTGGATGAAAGTGACTGGACACAAAGGAGATTCATGTACATGTACCAAGTTTGTAGTACCTCTCTGTTTATGCCTCTTCATGACTTATTATCTTTTTTTCTTTTATTTTACAGCAGAAGCATCTTATAACCCGGATGATATCGATTACAATTATTAGATCGATTTCGACTGCTCGATATTGAGGTTACGCGGCTAGGCGTAAACGATACTGTTCCAATTTTTAAATTATTAAACCTGTATAAAATGGCAGCTCATGCGAATGATGTTGTAGATCTACTCCAAGGTCTGGAAAACAACATGAATTAGTCATTAATTAAATGTCAATTCCGGTAGAACGTTTGTTCCTTGAAAACGATCTTGGGATAATTCCATTTCGACCAGTGTTACTCAAAGTGCGGTACGAGGTGGTGACGGTACACAACCATCGTCTGCCAGTACGTGGAGATTAAGAATATGGCCGTTTGTTTTCACCACCAGTACTATGATTGTTCCGACTGACCGGTCCGTAGCGACAGTGTTCTATAACAATTCCCTCCCCTGCTCTATTTCTTGATCAGATTCTGACAGTTTGAGAGAGATACTGATTATATCATACATGCTTATTTCTTTCCGTTACTCCTTAGCGGTCTGGCAACAGATCCCTTTAATGTAAAAAGAACGTTCATCTGTCTATCTATTACTTTTATTGTCTCTGACAATCTACAATGTATTGTGATTTGAATAGTTCGGCTAAGCAAAAGACAATCAGGTTGTATTTATGTCTGCTGTCTGAGAAGATCGAAAATATTGATCTGTCTGTTTGGGTCAATTCTCTCCTGGGTTTTGAAGAGAAATATGAGTATGACCACTGACTGGAGAGAGGAAGCTAGAGGTGCTGATACAGGATCAAAGTAAGTAGGAGTAATGTTCTTTCAATGGCATACCGGCCAATAGAGCTGAGCTTTTCCTCTTTTCTATAGCGTGAAGCGGAATAGGTGATAATAATCATCTCCCCAGACAGGCCGCTCGTCTGACGCTCTTTTACTTCCCATGCTAGTGCTAGAGAGACTACAACTGCATCTGGGTCCAGTGGGAACATAAGTATCCCTTATGTGTATTTCTAAAGAACACAATGATGGACCGAGCTTCTCTCTAGGATCTCTCTCTCAGAACCTCGTAATCCTCAAGCCCGGCAGCCTAACCACTCGGCCACCAACACTACACAGGATGGGAAGGATTGACTAATTTTTTGTTGATGAGTTGAGAGGCTGGGAAGAAAGAAGATGATTTTTTCACCTACTTCACAAAGCAGCATATTTTTTCTCTTTCTATGGGCTTTTTGTTGTTGTTTTCTTCAAACTTCATGATGAGGTGATTTGGCTAAAAAGATGTTGACTGAAAATGACTTTAAATACTGTTTCAGGAAATCTAGATAGGGATCTTTCACTTCAATGGTAAATTAAAAGAGCTTGAGTATGTACTTTTTTTTCTTTCTTTCCTTTTCGTTCAAGCCCCCTGTATGTGTATTCTTTTCACACCATATGTGGTGAACTCAGAAGAAAAAAGAGAAGTGAAAGTGAAAAAAATGACATCAGAAGTAAAGTAAAATATAATAATTTAGATTGCTATGACGTAGACGACACACATCTAATGACGTTTTTTCATTCAACTGAGCTCGTGGCCATTGTGGCGAAGTAAAGGAAGAAACTGTTCCCGCAGAGTTGATGCCCGACAACCGCGACAATTCATCGTCGTCATCTTCGTTTCTGGTAATGTTGATTTCTGTCAACCTCTTCCCCGTTTCCGCCCGCCGAAATGACAACGTCTTGGGCACAAATCTGTGTGATAACAAATGTAAACAAAACATAAAAAGAGAATGTTATTGTGTGATGAATGTCACATTGACTTTCTGAGAATTTATTGAGTAGAAGATGACATTCGGTTGAACATGTCTTTGTTCATTACGCTGGGTGACAAACAAATATGTAAATAGAAACTTAAATATTTGCTTTAACTCGAAAATATGACATTATTGCTCCAGCGAAATATCATTCCGCGGTATGAAATTGTTAAGTCTCAGAATCTATCTGCACAACTCTCTGCTCTGTCTGTGTGATAAGTTCCTGTTTTTGTGTGTTTGTGTGTGTGTGTGTGTCTGTCTCACTGTCTGTCTGTCTGTCTGTCTTTCAATATTTCTCTCCTCTGTTCACTGCTCTCTCTTGTCTACTAGTCGCAAAATAAGTTCCTTCAAGGCCCCTATAAGACCCATAGAGGCGGAGCGTATCCCGATATATATACAGCGTTTAGAAAACGGATGAACAATGCTAAGCTCTGGCCATGAATCCAAATCTGAATGGTTAGAAATCGATGTGTGAAAACAGTTTCCCATTGATAGATATTTGTATTCTCCAACCATCGTATCCATTAGGATAAAAACATTTCATACCGTAGTGAAGTGGGTCATAACTGTAAACTGTAGATCTAAGACCTGTTTCATGTAGCCTAACTTGCAAACTACTTCGTATTATTCACAACTATTTAGATAGTTCACATTGCCACATATCTCTGTTGTTTACGTTATTTGTCTTTTTTTCCCTATTGCTAATATATCTAGATCTATAGTCATCTTCTTTGTCATACTACTATCGGGACATATTCCTGACTGTTACTAGTGTTATTTACTTATATCTTCATTGACGCATAGTATGAAGCCTATTTCTTCTAACACCTCACTTTCATTGAAACCCTTTCTTGCATATTCTGACATCACATTGTGTGATGCCGGAGGTATTACTTAGATCTAGATTCTAATATTTTCTCGTTTGTTGTCTGACGAAGTTATAACACGTGTTTTCTGTCTTTATTAGTGGAGTTGTCACTTAGGTCATATTTCGCCTTTGACTTCACTCCACTGTGGCTCCTTCGTATTATTCACAACTATTTAGATAGTTCACATTGCCACATATCTCTGTTGTTTACGTTATTTGTCTTTTTTAAATATTGCTAATATATCTAGATCTATAGTCATCTTCTTTGTCATACTACTATCGGGACATATTCCTGACTGTTACTAGTGGTTCTTATATCTTCATTGACGCATAGTATGAAGCCTATTTCTTCTAACACCTCACTTTCATTGAAACCCTTTTCTTGAGCTGACATCACATTGTGTGATGCCGGAGGTAGATCTA
>JAXRKP010000675.1:10000-12500 GCA_037039925.1 Doris montereyensis | reverse complement strand
GACTTAACAGTGTATTCTATAGTGTATATCTATAGTCAATTGCTAGACTTAGCATAGTGTATTCTATAGTAACTTGCTAGACTAGACTCTATAGCAACTTGCTAGACTTAACAGTGTATATCTATAGTAACTGCTAGACTTAGCAGTGTACTCTATAGTAACTTGCTAGACTTAGCAGTGTAATTTACTTATAGCAACTTGCTAGACTTAACAGTGTGAATCTTTAGCAACTTGCTGGACTTAGCAGTATACTCTATAACAGATTGCAAAACCTAGCATTGTACTCTATATCAACTTGCTAGACTTAGACGTGTACTCTATAGCAACTTGCTAGACTTAACAGTGTACTTTATAGCAACTTGCTAGAATTAGAATGTACTTTATAGCAACTTGCTGGAATTAGAATGTACTGTATAGCAACTTGCTAGAATTAGAATGTACTCTATAGCAACTTGCTAGAATTAGAATGTACTCTGCTAGAATTAGAATGTATTCTTAATTAGAATGAATACTCTATAGCAACTTGCTAGAATTAGAATGTACTCTCTATAGCAACTTGCTAGAATTAGAATGTACTCTATAGCAACTTGCTAGAATTAGAATGTACTGTATAGCAACTTGCTAGAATTAGAATGTACTGTATAGCAACTTGCTAGAATTAGAATGTACTGTATAGCAACTTGCTAGAATTAGAATGTACTGTATAGCAACTTGCTAGAATGTAATTAGAATGTACTCTATAGCAATTTAGAATTAGAATTAGAATTGTACTGTATAGCAACTTTAGAATTAGAATTAGAATGTACTGTATAGCAACTTTGAATTAGAATTAGAAAATGTACTGTATAGCAATCAACTTGCTAGAATTAGAATGTACTCTTATCAACTTGCTAGAATTAGAATGTACTCTTATCAACTTGCTAAAATTAGAATGTACTTATCAACTTGCTAGATAGTATTAGCAACTTGCTAGAATTAGAATGTACTGTATAGCAATTTGTTAGAATTGGAATGTACTTATCAACTTGTATAGCAACTTGCTAAAATTAGAATTAGAATGTACTGTTATCAACTTGCTAATTTGTTAGAACTTGCTAGAATTAGAATGTACTGTTATCAACTTGCAAATTAGAATGTACTCTTATCAACTTGCTAAAATGTTGCTAGAATTAGAATGTACTGTATCAACTTGCAAATTAGAATGCCATACATATACGCTTGCTTGAATTAGAATGTACTGCTATAGAATGTACAACAACTTGCTTGAATTAGAATGTACTGTATAGAATGTACAAACTTGCTGGAATTAGAATGTACTCTTATCAACTTGCTAGAATTAGAATGTACTCTTATCAACTTGCTAGGGAATTTGAATTAGAATGTACTCTATAGCAACTTGCTTGAATTAGAATGCACTCTAGAATAGCAACTCTGCTTGCTAAATTAGAATGTATTCTATAGCAACTTGCTTGAATTAGAATGCACTCTATAGCAACTTGCTAGAATTAGAATGTACTCTATAGCAACTTGCTTGAATTAGAATGTACTCTATAGCAACTTGCTTGAATTAGAATGCATTCTATAGCAACTTGCTTATAGCAACTTATTAGAATTAGAATGTACTCTATAGCAACTTATTAGAATTAGAATGTACTCTATAGCAACTTGCTAGAATTAGAATTAGAATTGCTAGAATTATTCTATAGAATTTGCTAGAATTAGAATGTACTCTATAGCAAATTATAGCAACTTGCTAGAATTAGAATACTCTAGAACTAGAATGTACACTATAGCAACTTGCTAGAATTAGAATGCACTCTATAGCAATTTGCTAGAATTAGAATGTATTCTATAGCAACATGCTAGGCTTGGAAGTGTACTCTATAGCAAATTTCTTCGCTTAGCAGTGTACTCTATACTTACTAGCAAATTTGCAGAGTAAGAACGTAAGAACGTAGCAAATCTTTGTGAATTATGCCCATCACTGTTTTAATGTGTGTGTATTAAGAGATAACATCTCACGTGATATAGCTGTTGTGAATACTTTAAACCTTTCATACTTTCAGGGGACATGAGACGATAACCTAATGAAAGATAAGCCAACAAAATGTGTGCAGGAAGAAAACACAACTTGATTAACTACTTTCTTTCATTGCTTTTCCGATGAAAAGTGTCTTCTTCCAAAACTCCAAAACTGTTAAGTCTAGCAAGTTGGTAGGCCTGTAGAGTATAGTATAATATTCTAAAACTTCAAAAGAGGAGAATTTCTATTCATGATATTATCAATAACGCTAGAAAGGATGCCACCATCACTTCAGTGAAGTAAAGCGTTATCCTGATCGCTTTTATTCATATACAAGAATAAGTTCGCAGACCCTAAATTATATTTTGAACAGGATCAAAGCCAGCCTGTCGAAAATAATATGGTGAAATTGGCACCAATTGTCACGTCGAATCCTCAGCATATTTTATCAAAAAAGGCAACAAAAAACCCCCAACA
>JAXRKP010000675.1:0-5000 GCA_037039925.1 Doris montereyensis | reverse complement strand
AATAAAAAGTCAGTGCACAGCTCACATTGGAACTTTCAAAGTCAGTGCACATCTCACATTGGAACTTTCAAAGTCAGTGCACATCTCACATTGGAACTTTCAAAGTCAGTGCACATCTCACATTGGAACTTTCAAAGTCAGTGCACAGCTCACATTGGAACATTCAAAGTCAGTGCACATCTCACATTGGAACTTTCAAAGTCAGTGCACAGCTCACATTAGAACTTTCAAAGTCAGTGCACAGCTCTCTTATCGTGGAACTTTCAAAGTCAGTGCACACTCTCACATTAGAACTTTCAAAGTCAGTGCACAGCTCACATTGGAACTTTCAAAGTCAGTCCGTAGCTCAATTGGAAGTTTCAAAGTCAGTGCATCTCACATTGGAACTTTCAAAGTCAGTGCACATCTCACATTGGAAGTTTCAAAGTCAGTGCACATCTCACATTGAAGTTTCAAACTCAGTGCCCATCTCACATTGGAACTTTTAAAGTCAGTGCACAGCTAAAGGCGGTTCCAAACTTTCAAAGTCAGTGCACAGCTGACATTAGAACTTTCAAAGGCAGTGCACAGCTGACATTAGAACTTTCAGTTTGCCATTGAGGCCATACTATCTGCTTCAAGAGTTTTACTTAATTGTTCTCAGTGTCGCCTCCGTGTCATGCGAAACGAGCGCGGGATCGCAGTTACAGGGAACTGACTGAGATGCTACTCGAACATGTTATGACGTCATCACCGAATTATGCTTTCCTGACAACGGACGATTTCAATCTTATACAATGTACCTCTGGACTCGCCACACCGTTCTACGTACGCATTATGTGCCCAACACATTTGACAAAGTAGATCACTATGGAATACTGATACAATTGGATGTATGGTATTCAAAATTCACTTCAAATCAAACGAATGTGAATCTTGTTTTGAAAACATTCTTATCATTAAATATGCTGATGGTGCATCTATTCATGTCCGTTTAAGATCAGATATAGATCCTTTTGACCACAAACAGGAAATTGAAAGATTTGTCAAACTTAATGTGAAAATCCCAAAGAATCAATGACTGATTTTTAGATTGAAAAACAATGGGCATGATACTATTGGAATAAACGATGAAGTCTTTGGGAGAGTAATGAAATACGCATACTTGGGAATTAGTTTTGATGATAAATTAGAATGGCGTGCACCATCGAACAATGTTTTGAAAAAATCCATTAAAGAATGTATTTTTTTGAGGCGACTAAACTGCTTTTATACTGACAACACTTTATTGACTTTTATTCTATCAGATTTGTATTAAACATGTTCTATTCTATTGTTTAGCTTAACAGCAATATGCGCAAGCAGCAGGAAAACCAAGAAAATACTAAGATTGATAGATGTTTGAAAAATGCTGGTAAAATGTTAAGAAGTAATGATTTTGAATGTTTTGAGACATTGTATAACACTTTATGTAAAGAGACAATTCGTTAGCATATTGAAATACAGCTCCCACTCCACTTTTCAACCAAATCAAGATAAGCCAAAGAAGTGGGTGCTTTGATAATGTTTCATTGTATATCGATTGTATTTACTTATTGACTGTATGAAGATGATATAAACGTCTGGACTGGATTCTAATTTGTCGCTGCGTTTGCTTCCCAGCTGATGTTTCTGCCCGTTTGCATCTGGGTCAAGTAGGGCAACGTTAAGTGTCTTTACCAATGAACACAACGTCAATCTAGCTTTGTTGACAGAGAACATAAGAACAATAAACGCCAGAAAAAAATAGCGCTGCAACTAAGCGTCTTCATCTATCCATAGTGTAATGGTTATTAGATCACTAAGACGCTGGTTAGGCAGAAAGCCTCTAGTACAGGTTTTTATTATGACGTTGTATTCGCGTAAAACCACTCGACTCAAGTGTGAATGAGTACCAAGCTTTTGGCAGATAATGGTCTTGTAAATTCGGTGAGCCTGCACTCTTGCTCCGGATACGGACTACGAATCCACTTTGATCTCTATATAATTGTACCGGGTACGGACTAAGAATCCACTTGATCTCTATATATAATTGTACCGGGTACGGACTACGAATCCACTTTGATCTCTATATATAATTGTACTACGAATCCACTTTTGGTCTCTATACAATTGTACCGGGTACGACTACGAATCCACTTTGATCTCTATATATAATTGTACCGGGTACGGACCATATTAGGTACGATTATTAAAAATATTTGGATACTGAGGTCACACGGGATTTTTCATTTAATGACCCCAAATCGAGAAATTAGATCTAGTAACAATAAAAAATAGTTCTCGGTCACAGGCAAACACTCTTCTTTCTTTTTTTCTCAGTCAATTCGCACACTGTCTTGATCCAAAAGTCAATACGAGACTAAGCTAAAGCAGTCTATTTTGAACCTACATGTGTAATATTATGGTGGTCTTGGGGGGTGCAGTGGTTCCTGGGATTATCCTGGGACAAAGTAATTGAAATTCAGGTTTTTATATATCTATATAATATCTATTATATATTGGTCTATAAAAATGCTGGTGTGATAAAATATGTAAGGCAGTCGTTTGCTACATAAAGTGAAATGACAGTAATAAAATTATTGAAACTTACTGTCGAACGTACATCTTGTGCTCAAGTGTGTCCTTTTAGCTGTCCCTTTCCTAATCTTCTTATGTGGACTGGCCTATCGTACGTCCTCGCCGAGCACTTGGCAAGGCGTAGAACGCAATGTAAGAGATGGAGGTAAAAGTGCTGACTTCCGGTTTTACCACCGTGTAAATCTGTTTCAAACTATAGGAATGTAAAACAATGAGAGAGACGTGGAAATAACGTTCTGTCTTTCATGATTAATTCCTATCTAAACCTAGGTTTACAATCCTAGACATTAGTAACAATCTATCAGATCATCTATCTATTTAGTATATCCACTCTATCTATTTCTCTGTCCATCTGTCTGATCTATCTGATTTATGTTATTTACTTTTAATTTTTTTCATTTTTTCTCGAATCTATTTTTTCTATCTATCTATTCTCCTACCGTCATTTACCGACCGATTTGTATGATATTTCTATCTATCTATCTCGTTAATCTATCTAATAAATGACATCTACTTTCATTTATCTATCCCTCTATCTATGAGAATTTTTTTTTTTTGGTACAAAATGTCATTTATCAATCTACAAACGATGTATCTATATTTTCTAAAATTCGTAGAAAAAAAATCTATCTATCTATCTCGAAAAAACCCGACGTCACTTTTTAAACATTGAATGAAACCCGGATTTGCATAGGTTTTGAGAGATTTTTATTCAAACTAAGAAAGGAGATAGATTTTGAACATCGGATCAAAATCCAAAATGGTGGCCGTGTTTCCTTGGCAACCAAGGACATCTATCAAAGTTTTCTATGATTTAGGAGGACTACAGTTTAACAGTTACTCAAATATATATATATCTATATCTCTATATATATATCTCTATATCTCTATATATATATATATATATATATATACTAAAATCTCTCTCCCTAACTCAAAAGCTCTCTCTCCCCCATCACTCTCTGTCCCTTCCCTCCCTTCCTTCCCAATTGGTTTATGTATAAGTGTTGGTATGTACATGTAGGTCTCAAACTACTAAGGGTATAATATCATAGAGTCAATTATCTACATTCAAAATATGTATGTATGTACTATCATTATGTATGATATGGAATCAAGTCTTTATGTATATGTATGTATCTATGTATTATGTCGTAAAAATGTATTCTTCCATAACCATGTATGTAATATCTATGTACGTTTTATGTGTATGTTTCTGCACTTATTGACAGACTACTCCTTTCTCGATGTATGTAAAAAAGAATGCCTGAGATATGTATGGATATATTCACGTATCTTTCCATAATTTTGTATGTATGTATGTGTATGTAATAATGTGTATGTATGTATGTATGTATATGTATGTATGTATGTATGTATGTATGTATGTATGTATGTATGGATGGATGGATGTATGTATTTATGGATGTATGTATGTATGCATGAACGTATGTATGTATGTATGTATGTATGTATGTACGTATGTATGTATGTATGTATGTATGTATGTATGTATGTATGTATGTATGTATGGATGGATGGATGGGTGGATGGATGGGATGTATATGTATACATGCATGTATGTTTGTATGTATGTATGTATGTGTGTATATATGTATGTATGTACGTATGTATGTATAAGAGTATGTAAGTAAGTATGTATGAATACATTTATGTATGTATGTATGTATGTATGTATATATGTATGTATGTATGTATGTAGGTATGTATGTATGTATGTATGTATGTATGTATATATGCGCATGTATGTATATATATATATATATATATATATATATATATGTATATGTATGCATGCATGTATGGTTGTATTTATGTATGTAAGTATATGTATGTATGTTTACATGAATATGTGTATGTGCATGTTTATATGAATATATATTTTAACATGTATGTATGTATGTATGTATGTATGTATGTATGTATGTATGTATGTATGTATGTATGTATGTATGTGTGTGTATGTATGAATGTGTGTGTGTGTCTGAATGTATATGTGTATGTCTGTATGAAAGATATTTATGTATATGTGCTTGTATGTATGTATGTATGTGTGTGTATGTATGTATGCATGTACATATGTATGTATGTATGTATGTATGTATGTATGTATGTATGTATGTATGTATGTATATATGTGTATGTAGGTGTTTATGTATATATGTACGTATATATGAATATGTGTATGTATGTAGGATGTATGTATGTATACATGTAATACATGTATGCATGTATGTATGTATGTATGTATGTATGTATGTATGTATGTATGCATTGATGGATGGATGTATGTAAGTATGTATATGTGCATGTGTGTATGTGTGTATGGATGTATGTATATACATGTATGTATGTATATATGTGTGTATATATGTATGTAT
>JAXRKP010000674.1:225000-242659 GCA_037039925.1 Doris montereyensis | reverse complement strand
GTGATGTGATTTGATTTTGATTTGATTTTGATTTGGTTTGATTTGATTTTATTTGATTTTATTTTGATTTGATTTGATTTCGGGAGTTTTTGGTAGGATTTTTATTATAATTTTGCCCGAGGCTACCTTGTAAACAGTCAAGGGATCTTTTAACGTGCAGAGAGTATTTTGATTCACACGGACCTCCCTTTTTATCGTCCGTCTCCAATAGCAGTAGGTGTCGATCCACCTACCTGAACCAGTGGGGGGGGGGGTGGGAGTAGATTTTATTCGAGAAAAAAATCGAGAAAATGTTTCAACTGTTTGTGGGGATTGAACCCACAAATTTTTGGTTGAAAGGCCGACAGCTTGCCTCTCGACTACCGAGTCCCCGATACTGGTAGATCCTATTTCTTTTTTCCTTTCCTCTTTCACACGTCGTTTGTCTTGCTATTTTCCTTTAATTCCACACACGAGATCTTTGGATATGGTGAAGAAGCAGGGTAAACTGCAGGAAAATAAACAGGCCTAGGGCCTTCACGAGGTTGCCCCTGGTCTTCTGATTGGGTGACAATCAAATATTTTTTAAATAGCCGCCAATCAAATTGTTGGAACGCGTTGAAGGAAGCCTTTACCAAGGCTTCTTTGTGTGGGGGGGGGGGAGGGAAGGTTCTTCTATTGGTGTTATTTTTTATTTGGAGGGGGCAGAGGGGGGGCAGGGGCGGGGAGCTGGATTGTTTTTAGGAAAAAGTTTTCATATCTTTTCTTTTTTCTTTTTTTTTAAATTTTTGCCACTTTTTTATAATATTACTTTTCTTTCGTTTCGTCTTTGGACTAGATGATGAAAAAAATGTGGATCTTGGATCCCGGAGGGTGTGGCCCGCTACATCTGCTGTGGCTAGTGGTGTCTGCCACCACTGGTCAGCGCATCCGAGAGGACTACTTCACGCACATGGAGTCGTGAGCAGAAGATGACGCGGTTCACCCTGGACCTGAAGACTCTCCAAGCTGAGGCAGAGCACAGGATAAAAAGTTGGCAGACTGTGAAAACCAGTGTAACAACAAATCGTTGGCATAAAGTGTGACTAGTGTAAAACAACCTATCGTAAAGAATAGCATAACAACAACTTATCGTAAGAATAACATAAAGTGTGAAAACTAGTGTAACAACAACCTATCGTAAGAATAATAACCCAAATGTGAAAAGCCAATTGTGGCACTTAACCTTGTAGAACAACCTAATCCAAAAAGTTATGAAAACCAGTGTAAGAATATCGTAAAAACTCACCTCACGAGAATAACATAAAGTGTGAAAACTAGTCTAACAACAACTTATCGTAAGAATAGCATAAAATGTGAAAACCAGTGTAACAACAACATCGTAAGCATAACAGCATCATGGTCATGGTTTGTGTGTGTGTGTAATGTGTGTGTGGGGTTAATAACACTAAAAAACCTGTGAGAAAACATGGTTCAAAGTGTAACAACAACCTATGTAAGAATAACATAAAAGTGTGAAAACTAGTGTAACAACAACTTATCGTAAGAATAACATAAAATCTGGTTTGATATGTGTTAACCAGTTTTGTAACCATCAAAATCATGGTTTGTGATATGTGTTAATAAAATCTAAATCATGGTTTGTAATGTGTTAATAAAATCACATCAAAATCATGGTCATCAAAATCATGGTTTGTGATATGTGTCAATAAAATCATCAAAATCATAGTTTGTGGTTGTGAACGCAGGGATGGAGGTCATGTGGGAAGGGGGGGGCAAGTGTTTTGTTAGATGAGGATATGGGCAGAGGGAGGGTGAAGGTTTGTTTTATTTTATTTCGTTGGAAGGCGTTGTGGTGAAATCATAGCGTTCCCTGATTTTGTAATCACGACGGCACTGGTTCAAACACTGGTCTGCCCAGGGTTGATGTGGGGATTTTTTAACAACCGTTGTGTAGTTTTAGGAAAGAAACTGCTTTCTGGATTCCTCATTCGATTCAGGTGTGAATAGCTGCCAAGCTGTAGACAAAAAAGTCTTGTCAATGTGTTAGTACGGAACGCCTACCAAGCTGCTGTACTGTGTGCATTCCAAGGAGTTGAAAAAGGACTTTGAATGAAAAATGATCTGCTAGGGGGGGGTAGATTATAATACAGTTGGTGAGCCTTATGATTGTGCGTGGATGCGAACTGTAAATCAATCTTGATCTTTGTCTCTTCTTCTTTTTTCTTCTTTCTTTTCTTCTTTTTTTTTTGTAGAATGAAAACCAAGAATATAAACAACATTAATAGAGGAGTTGCTGGTATGATAACAAGAAGGAGAGACATGCATATAATATATATATATATATATATATATATATATATATATATATATATATATATATATATATATATATATATATATATATATATATATATATAGTTTATTATTATTGGTGCTGGTGTTGCCATAAATCATAATCATTACCATCATAATCATCATCATAATAATCATCCTACCATCATAATTAGCATCATCATCATCATTACCGATGGTATCTTTAATTTTTTGGATTTTTATTTTATTTTTTATTTTCTTATTTTCTCTCATAATGCTTACACTTTTACCCCTACCGTTCTGGTGGCAGGTCTTATTACATCCACTGGTTAAACAACACCAACCTCATCTTCATCGTGTCTGACGCCACTTGCCAGTGTAGCTCTCCGACCACCGCACCCCCCCACCACAGAGCAGCCCCTGGACAGACGGAGGGGGGAGGAGGAGGAGGAGGAGGAGGGAGAGGAGAGCCTGAAAGGGCGGAGAAACAAGACATCCTCAACTCATTCGATGTTATTCCCAAAGAAGTGCTTTATATCCTTTGATCCTCAACGCACAGTAACACGTGCTGATAATATTGATGGTGATGAGTACTACTGCTGCTGCTACTGATACTGATAATGTTACTACTGCTATTACTAATACTGCTACAGCTACTGAACCTATTGCTGTTACTCCTGCTGTTACTGTTGCTGCTACTACCACTACTACTGCTACTGCTGCTGCTGCGGCTTTTGATACTACAACTACTACTACCTACTACTACTACTACTACTAGTACTACTGCTGCTGCTGGCTATTTCTACTACTACTACTACTACTACTACTACTACTGCTACTACTACTACTGCTGCTGCTACTACTGCTGCTGCTGCTGCTGCTACTACTACTGCTGCTACTACTATTACTACTATTAATATTGTTACTACAACTACTACAACTACTTACCTTACTACTACTACTACTTCTACTACTACTACTACTACTACTACTACTACTGCTACTACTACTGCTAATACTACTACTATTACTACTACTACTACTACTACTACTACTACTATTACTGCTACTACTACTACTACTACTACTACTACTGCTACTACTACTGCTACCAAACTGCTGCTGTTACTGCTATTACTACTACACCTACTACGAATACTACTACTGCTGTGCCTGCTACTACTACTACCTACTACTACTGCTACTACTACTATTACTACTGCTACTACTGCTGCTGCTACTGGTACTACCTACTACGACTACTACTACTGCTATGACTACTACTGCTACTACTACTACTTCTACTCTACTTCTCTCTCTCTCTCTCTCTCTCTCTCTCTCTCTCTCTCTCTCTCTCTCTCTCTCTCTCTCTCTCTCTCTCTCTCTCTCTCTCTCTCTCTCTCTCTCTCTCTCTCTCTCTCTCTCTCTCTCTCTCTCTCTCTCTCTCTCTCATACCTACATATCTATTCCTCAAAGGGAAAACATTGGCCTGCACTCGATCCTAAGGTCTCCACAAATGGTGGATATATGGGACGCTGCAATGAAATATTGACGTCCACGTTTTTTTTCTTCTCATTGTCACTTTTGTCAGAACTGTTTTCTTTAACTGTACATCACATGATGAAACCATGCAATGTCAGAAACTCAGAAATTTATCGGAGGCGCTAAAGCGTTTCGACAAGACTCACATGCCTAGAACCCCTTGCCTTGACTCCTCGGATGAGGTGAGTTTCATGTAACGACCTGCTCTTCTATATTACCATAATACTATATTCCTGTTGTAGACAGTTTGTTTGTGGCTGTTTTTTTATTATTATATAATACCTATACTCAATTTAGCTAGCCTCAAATCTACTAAACCTTTATTTTGCATTCATTTCAATATGTTATATATATATATATATATATATATATATATATATATATATATACATACATATATTATATATATACATATATTATATATATATATTTATTAATCTATATATTTATACATATTATATATATATAAACTTTATTTATTTTTTAGCATAGTGCAAACTATTTAACTTATAATTACACTGTAATGTTAAGCCCATTGATCTGCTATTTTAAAACCTGTCTTTGCCAACTGTCACCATCAAAGAACGATTATTGCGTATACATTTTGATGCAAATCCAATTATTGGGTACATACCTTGATTCGAAAACAATTCTTGCATACATAATAATATGTTGATGCAAATCCAATTATTGGGTACATACCTTTGATTTAAAAATAATTATTGCATACATATGTTGATGCAAATCCAATTATTGGGTACATACCTTTGATTTAAAAATAATTATTGCATACATATGTTGATGCAAATCCAATTATTGGGTACATCTCTTCATTCGAAAAAATTATTGTGTACATACTTTGATGCAAAAAAAAACAATTATTGCGTACACACACACATTGATGCAAATTCAATTATTGGGTACACACTCTTTGATGGAAATTCAATTATTGGGTACACACTCTTTGATGCAAATTCAATTATTGGGTATACACACTTTGATGCAAATTCAATTATTGGGTACACACACTTTGATGCAAATTCAATTATTGTAAGTACACACACTTTGATGTAAATTCAATTATTGCGTACACACACTTTGATGTAAATTCAATTATTGGGTACACACTTTGATGTAAATTCAATTATTGCGTACACACACTTTGATGTAAATTCAATTATTGCGTACACACACTTTGATGTAAATTCAATTATTGGGTACACACACTTTGATGTAAATTCAATTATTGGGTACACACTTTGATGTAAATTCAATTATTGCGTACACACACTTTGATGTAAATTCAATTATTGGGTACACACACTTTGATGCAAATTCAATTATTACGTACACACACTTTGATGTAAATTCAATTATTGGGTACACACACTTTGATGCAAATTTAATTATTGGGTACACACACTTTGATGCAAATTTAATTATTGGGTACACACACTTTGATGCTAAGGTATTTATTGCCTGCATAGTTAGATGCTAAAACATTGGTTGTTGATTTTCTACCCTTACAAAGATTTGACAAAGGTGTCACTGTCTTCTTCATTTAATGTCGGTAGCGTAAAAAATATAAAAATTAGAAGGAAAAAAATCCAAAGATGCAAGATAACACGAGAAGGTAGAACAGGTATAAATGAAAATGTCAATCGTCTGTCTACATCAAGTTTTTAGGCCCAGTAGAAAGGCTTCTAGAATTCAACCAGAATATTCAAAGTTTATCTTTTGTATATGTTACTATCATAATAATTTATGTTCTCCCATTTGAAGCTCATCATTTAAGGAACTTTCGATGAATGGGCTAGGGTCAATGGATGTGTGTGTGTGTGTATGTGTGTTTGTGTGTGTATGTGTATGTTTGTGTGTGGGTGTTTGTATGTGGGTGTTTGTACGTGGGTGTGTGTGTATGCGTATGTATACGTGGGCTGTATAACCATATATTGGGGGGAAATTCATCTTATCTTTGTCTTATCTTGTTTTAACTCATTTTTATCATACCTTATCTTTACTTTATCTTGTTTTAACTCAATTTTATCATACCTTATCTTTACCTTATCTTGTTTTAACTCATTTTTATCATGCCTTATCTTTATCTTATCTTATTCATCTATACCATCACCATTCGCTTTGCTCTTCAAAAAATGATGATTTCAGGAGGATTATATTTGCAACCTGCCAGAACCGGGGTCCGAGGCAGCTTTGTATGAAGATTGATGAGTTAATGAGGTGCCTTTTTATGACGTCACTTCCCCCTCTTGATTAAAGCACTTTGACGGCTTGTCTTCCAAACTCTTTAACTTTTCTCCTTTATTTCATTTTCTTCATAATTGGTCACGTTTTCTGAGCCTCGTTTAAGTCCAGCTGCAGGAAGATACATCACTCAAATTACTGCCAATACTAAATGATATGATTATCAGATCCCCTACCAAAAACAAAAATACATGTGTAATGGGCAATCTGTGTCTTTACGGTCTAGTTATGCCCAAGGTGTCACGGTCCAGCTGTGTCCAACGTATCACGGTCTAACTGTGCCCAACGTGTCACGGTTTAGCTTTGTTCAACGTGTCACAGTCTAGCTGTGCCCAACGTGTCACGTCTAGCTGTGCCCAACATATTACGGTCTAGCTGTGCCCAACGTGTCACGGTCTAACTGTACCCGACCGGTCAGCTGTGCCCAACATATTACGGTCTAACTGTGCCCAACGTGTTACGGTCTAGCTCGGCCCAACCTGTCACGTCTAGCTGTGCCCAACATATTACGGTCTAGCTGTGCCCAACATATTACGGTCTAACTGTGCCCAACGTGTCATGGTCTAGCTGTGCCCAACGTGTCACGGTCTAGCTTTGACAAACGTGTCACGGTCTAGCTTTGACAAACGTGTCACGGTCTAGCTTTGTCAAACGTGTCACGGTCTAGCAAACGTGTCACGGTTTGACAAACGTGTCACGGTCTAGCTTTGACAAACGTGTCACGGTCTAGCTTTGACAAACGTGTCACAGTGACAAACGTGTCACGGTCTAGCTTTGACAAACGTGTCCCAACGTGTCACGGTCTAGCTTTGACAAACGTGTCACGGTCTAGCAAACGTGTCACGGTCTAGCTTTGACAAACGTGTCACGGTCTAGCTTTGACAAACGTGTCACGGTCTAGCTTTGACAAACGTGTCACGGTCTAGCTTTGTCAAACGTGTCACGGTCTAGCTTTGACAAACGTGTCACGGTCTAGCTTTGACAAACGTGTCACGGTCTAGCTTTGACAAACGTGTCACAGTCTAGCTTTCAAAACGTATCACGTCAAACGTGTCACGGTCTAGCTTTCACAAACGTGTCACGGTGCTTTGACAAACGGTCCAGCTGTTTCACAAACGTATCACGCGTGTGCCCAAGGTGTCACGGTCCAGCTGTTCCCAGCGTGTTACGGTCTAGTTTTTGACAAACGTGTCACGGTCTAACTTTGACAAACGTGTCACGGTCTAGCTTTGACAAACGTGGCACTGTCTAACTGTGCCCAAGGTGTTACGGTCAGCTGTTCCCAACGTGTCACAGTCTAGTTTTGACAGACGTGTCACGGTCTAACTTTGACAAACGTGTCACGGTCTTTGACAAACGTGTCACGGTCTAACTGTGCCCAAGGTGTCACGGTCCAGCTGTTCCCAACGTGTCACGGTCTAGTTTTGACAAACGTGTCACGGTCTAGCTCTGACAAACGTGTCATGGTCTAGTTTTGACAAACGTGTCACGGTCTAGCTCTGACAAACGTGTCACGGTCTAGCTCTGACAAACGTGTCACAGTTTGGCTTTGACAAACGTGTCATGGTCTAGATTGACAAACGTGTCATGATCTAGTTTTGACAAACGTGTCATGGTCTAGCTTTGACAAACGTGTCATGGTCTAGCTTTGACAAACGTGTCATGGGCTAGCTTTGACAAACGTGTCATGGTCTACCTCTCACAAACGTGTCACGGTCTAGATTGACAAACGTGTCATGGTCTACCTCTGACAAACGTGTCACGGTCTAGATTGACAAACGTGTCATGGTCTACCTCTGACAAACGTGTCACGGTCTAGATTGACAAACGTGTCATGGTCTAGCTTTGACAAACGTGTCACGGTCTAGCTTTGACAAACGTGTCATGGTCTACCTCTGACAAACGTGTCACGGTCTAGCTTTGATAAACGTGTCACGGTCTAGCTTTGACAAACGTGTCACGGTCTATTTGACAAACGTGTCATGGTCTAGCTTTGACAAACGTGTCATGGTCTAGATTGACAAACGTGTCACGGTCTCACGGTCTTTGACAAACGTGTCACGGTCTAGATTTGACAAACGTGTCACGGTCTAGCTTTGACAAACGTGTCACGGTCTAGCTTTGACAAACGTGTCACGGTCTAGCTTTGACAAACGTGTCACGGTCTAGATTGACAAACGTGTCACGGTCTAGCTTTGACTAAAACTCTCACGGTGTAGCTTTGAGTAAAAGTCTCACGACTTTTTACCCAAAGTCTCATATTGAAATACCAAAATGTGTTTCTCCTTTAAGTTAAACTTTTCACACTGGAGTTTAATATGTTTGTCTATTCATTTAATAGTCGGTGAACAGAATTGTTCAATTTTGCCCTTCGTTTCCATCACAGTATAACCGGTGATAGAATTTATTGGATTTGTTCCCCTTACATCTTAAATTGATTCTTGATCCCAGTTGCATAATTTAATGAAAAATAAAACTTGAAAAAAAGGTTAATTGCTGTTTCAGTTTAGTTTAAATCTATTATTTACTTATTCATTGATTTTAGAAGTATTCACTTTTCTACAATTTTAAATAATCCTTACTTTGATCATCATGTTTTATTTCCCCCCTCCCCCGACTAATTCAATCTCAATCTCTCTCCCTCCCTCCTCTCTCTCTCTCTCTCTCTCTCTCTCTCTCTCTCTCTCTCTCTCTCTCTCTCTCTCTCTCTCTCTCTCTCTCTCTCTCTCTCTCTCTCTCTCTCTCTCTCTCTCTCTCTCTCTCTCTCTCTCTCTCTCTCTCTCTCTCTCTCTCTCTCTCTCTCTCTCTCTCTCTCTCTCTCTCTCTCTCTCTCTCTCTCTCTCTCTCTCTCTCTCTCTCTCTCTCTCTCTCTCTCTCTCTCTCTCTCTCTCTCTCTCTCTCTCTCTCTCTCTCACACTCTCTCTGTTTTTACCTCCTTCAAATATACCCAATCAGTGATAAAAGAAATGTAGGTTGTCTACGACAGTTACTAATCGTTAGCTTTATCGTTTAAACTTACATTAGGGATAGAAGATGATAAGTGTAATGGAGGGAAGAGAAGTATGTTTATTGTTTATATATGGCTGGGCCGTCTCGGCTGTAACGTTCGACTGACACTCAGGGGACCTGAGGTCGATTCCTAGTCAAGATCCGGATCGTTTTTCCTGCCCCCAATCTCCCCCCCCCCTGTCAACATAGGAAGGGCAGTAGTCCAGAGGTAAGGAGTTGGCCTGTCAACCAGAAACGTCAAGGGTTCGTGCCCGACAGTTTGACATTTTTCTCGAGTCTTTTTTTCCGAGTCAAACCCAACCAGCCAGCTGGTCCAGGTAGGTGGATCAACACTTAGTCCAATCGGAGACGGACAATCGGAAAAAAATGGAGTTCCCCGTATGCAGATCATAACATTATGTCACGTTAGAGATCCATTGGATGTTTACATGAAGTCTGGACGGCGTTCTATCTACGATAAGTACGGAACTCACTTTACTTCCTGTTCTGGACAGCTATTTGAGTTGGCTGGGATTAGTCGTTGTGTTTTGGGGGGGGGCACGGGGGAAGGGGGAGGTTGGTGGTGGTTGGTTTTTTTTATAATTTTTAATCTTTAATATAATCACGACATTCATCTCTTTACTCACAGCAGGCATTTTCTTTATATTCCATTGATCACTTTGGTTCGTTTTTTTTTATATTCTGGACTTTCCTTGTCTTTTGTATGTTGTCTCGTGTTGTTGTCTCGTGGTAAGCAAAGTTGTAATTATTCCATTCAAATTCAGGTCTCTTCAATCGTGAGATCTTTCTATTTACTGCCCTCTTCAATTATGTTTTCATGGCATGATTCACAAAGTTTCTCTTCGAAGTGATAAAAGTTCTTTGAATTATTACAATGTTGATGAACGAGAAAAGATGACGAAGAGCATGATGGTCATAATAATGTATGATGATGATGATGATGATGATGATGATGATGATGATGATGATGAAGGTGATAATGACCATAATAAGGATGAAGAGGAAAGTGATGATGATAATAATTATGATTATGAAGGGGGAGAGGAGGAGGAAGAGAAGAAGAAAGAGGAGACGGAGGAGGAGGCGGAAAAGGAGACGAGATCGAGGCGGAGAAGGAGGAGAATCAGAAATTTTCGAAAATGTTGATAAAATCTTTTTTTTTTCCTTTTTAAACCAAGTGATCACTATCTTATCAAACCAACATGTGTGTGTGTGTGGTTTTTAAAAATTATTATTGCACAGGGGAACTCGGTACTCCAGAGGCAAGGTGTCGGACCCTCAACCAAAAGGTAGTGGGTTTGAGCCCCGCTAACAACTGTAACATTTTCTAACACCCCTCCCTCCCCTCACATACACACGCCACTGGTCCAGGTAGGTAGATCGACACCTGCTGAAATCGGAGTTGAACGATAAAAAAGAGGCCCCGTGTTCACATCACAACACTTTGTGCACGTTTAAGATCCATTGGTTGCTTTCCTTGATTTTTTTTTTTAATGATACTAAAAAAAACCGAGATCACCTTAGTTGTGGATGTGAGTAAATCAAATCAAATCAAATCAAATCAAATCAAATCAAATCAAATCATCTTATTATACACTTACATTTTCTTTCTTTGTGTGAGAGAAATAGTTAAGAACTGTGGCTATTGACATGAACTCCTCTTCTTGTTTATCGTTTGAAGAAAATATATCATTACAAGCCTGAGTCAGGTACGACCAACGCCTGTGTAAACCTGTACGGTCTTTGGTACGACTTAGCAAAATGCACTAACCATGAATAACACAGTGACATGCTAACTGCTAAGACAAATAGTAAAGCAAGGGACACAACTACAACGGAACCAATGGACATTTTATTTTTGTCTGTTAGTTCCCTTGTATTTGTATCGATGGGTACATAGATAGGTAGTTAGATATAAAGAAAACAGACAGACAGATATATAGTCAGATAGACAGATATATAGATAGAGAGATAGAGAGATAGAGAGATAGATAGATATAGATAGATAGATAGATAGATAGATAGATAGATAGATAGATAGATAGATAGATAGATAGATCGATAGATAGATAGACAGACGGACAGACGAATATACGGATAGATAGATAGATAGATAGATAGATAGATAGATCGATAGATAGATAGATAGATAGACAGATGGACAGACGGGCAGGCGGAAAGACGGATAGGTGGATAAAAAGATAGATAGGTAGATAGATAGATAGATAGATAGATAGATAGATAGATAGATAGATAGATAGATGGATGGATAGACAGACGGACAGACGGATAGGCGGATAAACGGATAGGTGGATAAAAAGATAGATAGATAGATAGATAGAGAGATAAAGATATCAATACAGGTCTTCATACATGTCAATACAACAATGATCAAACAGCATATTTTATTACCTCACTCTGAAATCTGCAAATTTACCTACCCATCTGATCAAAAAAGAAATGAAAAGAAACAAACCTATCCATGTGTTTTATCGTCATTATCATCATCATCATCATCATCATCATCATTCTCATCATCACCATCATCGTCATCATCATCATCCTCATCGTCATGATCATCATCGTCATCACCATCATCATGATCATCGTTATCATCATCATTATTATCATCGTCATCGTCATCGTCATCGTCATCACCCTCATCGTCATAATAACCCCGTTAGTAGATGCCTACAGCAGCATCTTTTCTTATGTTTTCATCTTCATCCTCACCTGAATTTCTTATCTGTATTATTCTCTCGTGTACCATTATTGTTAACTTTTTCAAGCATTTTCAGTCAGCAAATTATGAAGAATTCCTTCAAGGCTGTTATGACCCATAGAGCTGGAGCTTATCTCGGTTTCTATAACGTAGAGCAAAGCAGATGATAATAAATTGGTATTAAATTACCTCCTGTACACAACACTAGCCTGTCTCAGGTTTTACCTTCTTAACTCATGTAAGTTCCCAATTTGTACATGGGTCGAGTAAGGAGATGTTTAGCAATGTTAGGTTTCGAACCCAGGGCCTCACAATTCAAAGTTTAGTAGCCCAACTCCAATGCTACCAATTTACTACTTGGAGTAAGCTGTAATTTAATAAACAATATAATTATATCCCTTTGATAACAAACAAGTACTGATTTCATACGTTTGCTAATTAATTATTATAACACACACGCATTTGTTTCATCTCTTTGTTGATGTATTGATTAACTCCCTTGCCCTTTGTTCTATTTCAGGATGATATACCATGTGCTTCATCGTGGAATTTAATTCCATGCTCCTTCCTGTGTGTTGTGGCCATCCTGTTCTCAGTATTAAGACATCAACTTCTATGATAGATGGCAGCTCAATACATTGAAAATACAACAACAACAACAACAACAACAACAACAGCTAACTTTCCACTTGTGTTATCTTGTACATGGACAATTATTTTAGTTCACTGTTTGTTGGATTTTTCGGATTATGCTTTTTATTTTTTGTTTTGTTTTGGGTTGGGTTTTTTTGATATTAAAAAAAAAAAATGGAAATCATTTCAACATGATACGTATGCATAGTGTATTAATTTTGGAGTGGTCTAGCTGAAACCTTCTTTTCTTTTTTGTCTGACTAAAACTGAATGCATGAAAATTATGAAAATGTTTTAAGTTTTGATGAATCTTAACAGGATCGACCCTGTGCAGAAAGCACATCTAGACAAGATCGACCTTACTCAGTCATGGTCCTACTTGAACTTGTCGATGATGCGGCACCATTTTGAAAACCCTGAACATGTTGCAATCAAGTGCCCATATGACACATCGTTAACGTCACTTAAAAGAAGAATGAGAGATGATCCTCTGAACCCAGAAACCAGATTTTAAAAAACTGCCAATTAAGATGAGGTGGGGTTCTCAAATCACTACGTGAGGCAGCTGGAAAGAACAACTCACTTTCTACCTCTACGCCATCTGGAGCAAGGGGCAAAGTGTAGATGTTTGCTTGTCATGATGTTAAGGGTTCTTTCACTACTTTCAGAGATCAAAGTCGCAGTATCCCATGCGTTCAATGATCCTAATGCTGAGAGGCTATATAAAGATATTTATCCGAGTTCATATTTTCATGTGGACATGGTCTAGATCTAGATCTAGTTTAACATCTTGCCTCCCAAATCAAATATATATATATATATATATATATATATATATATATATATATATATATATATATATATATATATATATATATATATATATATATATATATATATATATATATATATATATATAAGTATATGAAGATGTTTTGACTTAAAAGTTCACTTATCATTTATGCATTTCTTCCTTTTCTTTTTACTTTTTTGTTATTATTTTTTATCAATGTGTTACATATATGTGAGGTGTTTCATTCCTTACTGCAAATCTATTCATGTATTTCTATTATTTGTTTTTGTCTTAGATCTGCTTTTATAGTTTGCTTTAACATGCGGCTGAATAAATCTTGTGTTACAAAGTTGTTTTTTATTCTCATCTATATTGGGGCCTATCTCTCAAATTCTATTTCAAATTTCAATATTATTAAGAAACCACATTTTAACCTTTGAAATATAGCAATGAAATATATCGTTGATTATTCTATTGTAAAAACATGATTACCGTAATATGAAATGTAAAAATGTCAACCTGTACCTTTCTCCTCCTTCATACAACCACTTCCCCACCTATGCCTCATTTCCACCCCCCCCTCCTCTTTTTTTCTTTGTCATCATGTATCCCTGTTGGACTCCTGTCTTTTTAGCATTTTAAAAATGAGTTTCGTCAACTTTCTTAATATTTTACTATGTAACTTATTTTGTCAAGTGACTTTTTTTCTTGCCATTTGATTTTTCTTCCCCTTTAATGAACTCAAAGAGAAATGAAAGATATAAATATATAATCAAATGTAATATTTATCATTCTCTCTCATTCATACATACTCCTTTCGTTATGTGACACTCCATTTATATACATACTGAATTATACAATATATTATACTTCTTCAAAATTGTTGGGGTTTTTTTGTTTTTTTTAAAATCATTTTTGTTAATTTTCAATATTCCTGCCCTTGCTTTCAATTTTGCTTTTTTTTTTTTATAACTTTTTGACAGCTCCGTTACGGAGAAAGTTTCAATAGTGGCATAAGAATTTTTTTTTACATATTGTTTTCAATATATTATTTTTAAATCTTACAAGATAAATGTTAAAGGAATTCACTTTCGCGCTGACGCTTCTAGTAGAAAATCATCGTCTGAAAAAAATTTCTTCTCTTTTGTTTTATGATTATGATTGAAAAATAAAATTTTTGCATATTTTTTGTTTTTAAATTTCTCAATTGTTCACGTTTCTATGGCAGCATCCATAGATATTTTAAAATATGTCCTAACACTGACATTTGATATTCTCTGTGGCCAAGGTAGCCCATGCTGTGTTCATGACTGTGTGAATGAAGTTCCAATTCTTTTTGTTGGCCACTTTTTAACTTTCATTATTATTAATGTTGTTTTTGAATTTACTCAAGGAGTGTGATGTCTGATTCAATATTTATATATAATCATAAACTTCTTCTTTTTGCCATTTCCAATGAACTTTTTTTTACAGCCTAATAATTTTGTGCTTTCAACTGATTTTTCATATCTTTTAACTGACGATGGAGGAGTTGTTGTTTTTTTTTCTAGTATCAGTTATGGAGTTTACAGGTTATGTGAAGGAGATTGAAAAATAGATTTATAATAATTATAAGCAATGTTAGTCAACAACAAAATACGGTATTGTACTATCTCCCAGCTCCATTACTAATACACACCACAGTATATTGGAGGTTTCACTCTGATCAGTTAAATGGGTTGGGTTTTTTTTTAAAAAGGCTTGAGCTGTTTCAGGTTTACACTTGATGAAAGTGTTTTTATTTCAAAAGTTTGTAAACTGTAACTGTTTTCACTCAATTCCTACTCCTGTTCTATTCTGATGAACTTATGGAAGGAATTTAAATGGAGATCAGCTCTTTGAGAGCAAGGTTTTCAGCTGTGTATGATAGAGGTTATATACATATATATTATATTGTAGTATACTAAACATCGCTGACTTTGGGCAACCAAGGACTCAGGGGTCCACAGACATTATGCTGGGGCCACTCAACCAGAAGGTTATGGGTTCAAGCCCCGACAGGTTGAAAGGTTTTCTCAAGTGTTTTGGGTAATGCCCCCCTCCCTCCCTTTGTCCAGGTAGGCAGATCGACACCTAGTCCCATCGGAGACGGACGATTATTAAAAAGGAGATCTCGTGTATTGATCACAACACTCTGTGCACGTTGAAGATCCTTTGGCTATTTATAGGGCTGTCCGCTCAAACAATCCCACCAAAAACTCCGAGATCATCTTCGTTGTGGTTGTGGGTGAAATCAAATTTTTAAAATTTGGTGATCGATTAAAAGAATTAAACTTTCACCACTAAGCTACTGATACTGAAAATTGATATTTAGGCCTATGTTAAAAGTGATTTTTATTTTATTTCTTGTCTCTTCGTTGATCTATTTATTTATTTATTTATTGATCTATTTATTGATCTATTTATTGATCTATTTATTGATCTACTTGTTTTTTCCCGTTTATTTATGTATACTATGCTTTACTACATGTCAATTTGACTTCAGCCCGAAATGAAACAAAACATATTACGAAAACAGTGGGAACAAAAGTACAGATACAATAAGTAATCATAAATCAATGTATACTATAATATGCTTTACCAAAAATAGGGAAATCATCTCCTCTTTTAATTGTTATTTATTCCAACTTTTTCATTACAATGTTGAGCTTTGTGCAGCCATGTTTTTCACCTCATCTTGGTGTACTCATCTCATGTTGGTGTACAACAAGTAGTTCAGGCTTAGTCGTTACATTTTTTATGTAGTCATTTCAATTCAATTCAATTCAATTCAATTCAATTCAATTCAATTCCCTCTTTATTGATCCTTTGAAAAAGGAAATTATAAATATTATTTTGTAGTTTTTATTTTGCTTGTTTATTATTAGGGAATGATTGCTGTTCAGTTGTTACATTTATTTCTGAAACTAAGAGGGTTGATCTTTCCTTTGTGACTTCTTTTTTCAAAATACTCTTTGCATCACTAGAGACACAATACAATATAAAATACTCTTTGCATCACTAGAGACATAATACAATATAAACTACTCTTTGCATCACTAGAGACACAATACAATATAAAATACTCTTTGCATCAGTAGATATAAAACACTCTTTGCATCACAATACAATATAAAACACTTTGCATCACTAGAGACACAATACAATATAAAATACTCTTTGCATCACTAGAGACACAATAAATATAAAATACAATATAAAATAATACGATATAAAATACTTTTGCATCACTAGAGACACAATACAATATAAAATACTCTTTACATCACTAGAGACACAATACAATATAAAATAATCTTTGCATCAGTAGAGACACAATACAATATAAAATAATCTTTGCATTACTAGAGACACAATACAATATAAAATACTCTTTGCATCAGTAGAGACACAGATATAAAACACTCTTTGATCACTAATACAATATAAAATAATCTTTGCATCACTAGAGACACAATACAATATAAAATAATCTTTGCATCACTAGAGACACAATACAATATAAAATACTCTTTGCATCACTAGAGACACAATACAATATAAAATACTCTTTTGCATCACTAGAGACACAATACAATATAAAATACTCTTTACATCACTAGAGACACAATACAATATAAAATTCTCTTTACATCACTAGAGACACAATACGATATAAAAAACAAAAACAGAGTGAACAAGAGAGTTGAAATAAGAAGAGTGCCAAACTTTAAGATTTATTTCTTGAAACCGTTCTTGGCTGGCTCCTTTTTGTTTATTTATTTATTTATTTTTGTCTTTTATGACATTTGTAATTTTTGCAATTTTCGTGACTATGTTGATTTTAACTTCAAGGGTTGTGTGGTTTGACCCTTCGTATCAATTTACTTCAATAATTTTGTGTGTGTGTGTGTGTATCGTATCTCTTAAATTTTACATAATTTCATGAAACTTTGCTCCTATTATGGTTTAAATTGCTCCAGGTGTTACAGTCAAGTGCTCTTCATCTTACTTTACACATTTTGTTTTCTTTTCCATTTTCGTTATTGTTCAAGTTTTTTTGTTGTTATCATTGTAATTGTTGTTAATGTGAAATGTCATTGTTCTTAATAATGTTTTTGCTCTTCTTGTATAAATACCCTGCCGTTATTATAATTATTATATTAATGATTCTTTCTATCATAAAAAAAAAAATGATCTGTTTGTCCAAGCTTCAAGTGAACTTGCATTTTCTTCCATTGTGAAACTCATAATATTGAAAGTATGTTCGCATTGAATGAGTTATATTATGAGAGTTCAAGAGCTCTCAAGATGGGGCAAGCCTACTTTTATCTTTATTTTAAACTGAATAAGAATGCACTGAATATCATACAAGTCTTTGTGGT
>JAXRKP010000674.1:195000-220000 GCA_037039925.1 Doris montereyensis | reverse complement strand
ATTACCCTTTACAGACAGGCTAAGTGTTATTGTTGTTGTGATGTGATGTGATGTCATTGTGATCATGACGTGATTTATTAATTACCCTTTACAGACAGGCTAAGTGTTATTGTTGTTGTTGTGATGTGATGTGATGTCATTGTGATCATGGCGTGATTATTAATTACCCTTGTGTTATTGTTGTATGTCATTGTGATCATGACGTGATTTATTATTACTTTTACAGACAGGCTAAGTGTTATTGTTGTTGTTGTGATGTGATGTCATTGTGATCATGACGTGAGTTATTAATTACCCTTTACAGACAGGCTAAGTGTTATTGTTGTTGTTGTGTGATGTGATGTCATTGTGATCATGACGTGAGTTATTAATTACCCTTTACAGACAGGCTAAATGTTATTGTTGTTGTGATGTGATGTGATGTGATGTCATGATGTCATAAGTGTTATTGTGTGATGTGATGTCATTGTGATTATGACGTGAGTTATTAATTTACCCTTTACAGAGGCTAAGTGTTATTGTTGTTATTTGTGATGATTTGTCATTGTGATTGTATTAATTACCCTTTACACACAGGCTATGTTATTGTTGTTGTTGTGATGTGATGTGTGTCATTGTGATCATGACGTGATGTATTAATTACCCTTTACAGACAGGCTAAGTGTTATTGTTGTTGTTGATGTGATGTGATGTCATTGTGATCATGACGTGAGTTATGAGTTACCCTTTACACACAGGCTAAGTGTTATTGAAACGGATGACAAACGCACACTGTTACTGTTACAATATTCTGCTATTAATCTATCTATCTATCTTTCTCTCTCTCATACACACACACACACACACACACACACTCTCTCTCTCTCTCTTTCATGCACACACACTCACACACACACAATCTATCTATTCTATCTCTATTTCTTTCTCTCTTTAAATTTAAGCTATACAATACATGTACTTCTTTGGGAAAATAATTTGTTGTTTAGCGTGAAGGCTGCAAGTGAGTACCTACAAGTCACAGTTTGTGTCAAGTCTTTTTCCGTTACTATGTTACTGTGTTAGTCTTTTTCTTCCTCTCGTCTCTTTTCTCGCTTTTGCCCATGTATTGTTGTTGTTGTTGTTGTGATGTGATGTGATGTCATTGTGATCATGACGTGATTTATTAATTACCCTTTACAGACAGGCTAAGTATTATTGTTGTTGTTGTGATGTGATGTCATTGTGATCATGACGTGAGTTTATTAATTACCCTTTACAGACAGGCTAAGTGTTATTGTTGTTGTTGTGATGTGATGTGATGTCATTGTGATCATGACGTGATTTATTAATTACCCTTTACACACAGGCTAAGTGTTATTGAAACGGATGACAAACGCACACTGTTAGTGTTACTGTTACAATATTCTGCTTTGTATATTTTATGCATGTGTCTTCTTCCTGTGTTATCATTATAACTATAACATCAGCTCCACAGTGGGTTTTTTTGTTGGTATTATTACTGTTGTTTGTTTTATATTCTTGATTATCATTCTGATCCCCCCCCCAAAAAAAAAGATAAAGATAAAGAAATTCTTATCCCCTGTACGAATGCGAGGCTCACCGACCGAACATCGTTTGTTTATCCCCCCTTTTTCCCCACCCTCCCCCTCTTCCCCCCCCCACACCAGCGGGCCATTTCATTCAAAGTCCTTATAAACTCTAGCGACTCGATAGTCCAGAGGCAAGGTGTCAGTCTCTCGACCCAAAGGTAGAGCCCCGCCAACAGTTGACAAATATTCTCGAGTTTCTTTTCGAGCAAAATCTCCTCTCCCCCCCACCCTGGTCCAGGCAGTTGGATCGACACCTAGTCTCATCGGAGTCGGACGATAAAAGGAGCCCCCGTGAGCAGACAACAACAACACTGTGTGCACGTTAAGGGATCCCTTTGCTGTTTATAGAGCAGTTAATGCAAAATTAAAAACCCTACCAAAACTTCCCGTGACCACCGTAGCGTTGATGTGGGTAAATCAAAGGTGGGGGGGGAAAGGAAGGGAGGAAAAAAAAAAGAAAAAAATACTTTAACAACTCCCTGAGAGGCATAAAGTACAGCAGTCTGTTAGACGCTTCCATTAACACACTAATACAATCTATCTCTACACCTCTAGAAGGATGAGTAAGAACTAAAAGCCGAAACTCCACAACTGACTCTCCTACCCCCATCCCCATCCGCTCGCCTTTAAGCGCCTTTTTTCCTTTTTTCTCTTCTCTAGTTGAGATCACCGTCATTCTTCTAGGGGGTGGGGGTGGGGGGGAGGTTCGTGGGGTTTTTTTCCTTCTCAGAATTTTGATGACATTCGTAGATTTGTCAAAATTATCAGACATGACAATGTGGAAAAGTAAATTTGCAATAATAATAATAATAATTTACGTATACTGCATTACTTACTCCCCTTTTTGTGTGTAGCTGACAGGATGCCGTGAACATCATTCAAGTTTTAATTAAGACTCATTAGACCTATCATCAGGGGGAAGGGAATAAATGGAGTATGCATAATAATAATAATAATAATTTTTAGAAAACGCTTAACACATCACACTATTATGATGGTCGTCATGTGAATGAGTATCTGTCTTAGCAGGAATGAAAAGCCTGCGAACGATTTTAAATCATGTTACATGTAAATGATGTGTTTGCTGTGGCAATGTGTTTCTTGCTGTCGAGGCTTGAAAACGGTACTATAAGTAAAAGCAATTTTTACATGATTCTATTCTGAGATTGTCAGATAATAAAGCAAGATTGATCCTGTTTGGAGAGGTACATAATGTGTATTATGTTGGTTGTGTGTGTGTGTGGGGGTGGAGGGGGTGTGCGTGTATGTGTGTGTGTGTGTGTGGGTTAGGTTGTTTTTTTTAATGAAAGGTTTCCTTGATGGTTGGTTTTTTTATTTTCATGGGTTTCTCGATGGATTCGTTTTTATTTTCATGTCTTTTCTCGAAAGTTGGTTTATATTTTCACGCGTTTCCTCGATAGTTGGTTTTATTTTCATGGGTTTTCCTCGATAGTTGGTTTTTATTTCCATGGGTTTCCTCGATGGTTGATTTATATATTTCCATGGGTTTCCTCGATGGTTGGTTTATACATTTTCATGGGTTTCCTCGATGAGCTCAACTCGTTCTTTGGATAACATTCAACTCAACAACCATAAATATGAATAAAATCATGCTCCTTTTTTTCGTTTGTTTCCCCCAATTCATTTCTTCATCATACTGAATTGCATTTTTATTGAGTTTATTGGACTGTCTATTGTAATTTGTGATCATATTATGATGAAAATCAAAAACTGAAATTATGATGTTATATAATCTGTGACATTAAATTATTCTATTTGGCTCCTGTCCTTTTGCATAACCTGTTCCCAGTCTGGCTGTTGGTCATTTTGCTAGTGTGTTCGTCTCTGTCATAACGGGATGCATGCTATAAATGTTTATTTTCTGGGGTTTTTGAAAGTAAACTGTCATATTCATTGTTAATGTTATCATTTCAAGTCTTAGTTAGTGTGGTGTGTAAAACGTTTTGTAATTTGTTTGTCCTTATAAGTTAAGTTCCCTTCAAGCAATTGCGGCCCATAGAGCGGAGCTTATCCCAGTTTCAATAGCGTGTAGATAATTAATCACCTCATGGCCAAAACCCTAGTCTGACACTACACAGGTTTTTACTCCCAAGCTAGTGCTTGTTGCCATTTGCACCTGGGTAGAGTGGGAAAATGTGTGTTAAGAAGTGACTCCAAAGGAATACGTTGGACGTGAGCTTTGCTAGGTAGGATTCAGAACTCAGGACCTCATGATCCCCAGTCTGGCAGCCTAACCGCTCGGCCACTGACGCCATACTTTGGACGTGGAAAAGTGAACGGAAATAAGTAGGACCCTGCCCCTACCTACCTACCTACCACTAGCCCTGCCAACCGCTCACCTCTGAACTAAAAATGACTCTTATGGTTCAGGGGTGCCTTTATTTTATTGATAAATGTACACAACTGCCAACCTTTTCAGGGTTCGGTAGTCCACAGGTAAGGTGTCAGCCTCTAAACCCAAAGGTCGTGGTTACAAATTTCTAGATTTTTTTTTTGGGAGTAAACCCCCCCCGTCCAGGTAGATGGATCGACACCTAGTCCCAGAGGAGACAGATGATAAAAAGGGGAGGTTCCATGTGCTGATCACAACACCGTGTACATAAAAAATACCGTAAATACTGTTTACAAGACAGTCCAGTCACAATAACAAAAATGCTAGGAAAACCTCCTCCCGGTATCAGTATCACCTTAGTTGTGGGTGTGGTCACCAATTAGACATCAGAGGGGACTGGTAGAATTAACATAGATCTAGTCATGCACGGAAACAAAAAACAATACAATCTTAACAACAAGAACGGCGTCCATTTAAGTTTTTATAACATTGGCTTTTATTACAGTTTTGCCATTTGAAAATTGTTTCCAGAACATGAATAGAATTTTAAAAGGAAACTTCTGTTTCCCATAATAATAAAAATAATAATAAAAATAATAATAATAATAATAATAATAATAATAATAATAATAATAATAATAATAATAATACATCGAAAACATAACAAAACATATGGCAATATAGCATCATCATCAATAGTAATCAATCCATTTTACTACAGCATTGACAAATGAACAATAAATACAATAATAATAATAATAATAACAGCAATAACAATAATAATAAATGGCCTAGACATCAATAGTCAATGTTATACTCAATGGCAAGGTAAGTTTAAACTGTCATCTCCCTTCTCCATGCATTCACACCTACATTCCATAGTCCCTGACTATCCTTCACTTCAAATCTCTCCTCTCATCAACCCTGCAAGCCAGTGTCTCCCTCCTCCCCTCTCCTCTAAAAGCCTTATGCTCTCTTTCTCTCCTCCTCTCCCCCCTCCTCAAAACACACATCCAAATTCATAATCCACACTCATCTCCTCTCTACCCTCCTCCAACCAACAACTGCTTCACTCCTCTCCCTCCACTACTAATAACCAAGTAGCCATATTATTTTTTCTTCCATACACTTCCCCTTCCCTTTGTGAACAGGGGAGGGGGGACCATTTTACTCAAGTGGCACTACATATTTTGCCTATCCAACTTAATTAATCTATCTAGTTGTCATTGTCGGCTTGAAACGACTAAAAACAAAACAAAAAGAAAGAAATTAATGATGAATTTATAGTTCGTATCCTCACACAAGTACAGGCTCACAGACTGTACATCATCTATCCCCCCCCCTAGCAGGCCATTTTATTCAAAGTCCCGCCAGGCTTTTTGCACTAATCCTTTGACAAGATCTTTCTCTACCTATAGCTGGGTGCCAAACGACTTTCAACCGGATTTTTGTGTAAGCTTTTTTTTGTTTGTTTTCTAATAGACAGCCTGCCACAATATATAATGTACTCATTAAGACGATGTACTCATTAAGACGATGTACTCATTAAGACGATGTACTCATTAAGATGATGTACTCATTAAGATGATGTACTCATTAAGATGTACTCATTAAGACGATGTACTCATTAAGACGATGTACTTGGTAATACTAGTTGTATCATTACAATCATGAGTCTGGCTTGTGTAAGGTAGATTCAAATTCACATTTCAATGACATGGGGATCAAGACGAATGGCTGGCTCATGTGACCAAGTCACACTGTGATCATCAAGTCCATACACCTGTGACCAAGCCCCCAATGATCATCAACCTTGGCCCTCCATACACCTGTGACCAATTCACCCAGCCCCAATGATCATCAACCTTGGCCTTCCATACACCTGTGACCAATTCACAGAGCCCCAGTGATCATCAAACTTGGCCCTCCCTATACCTGAGTTTCAGACAAGAACAAACTCTTGTTAAACCACACAACGTTTCCTCCTCCATGGAGTATGGGCTAAGCTATGTATATAATAATGTTATATAATAATAATAAAAAATAATTTAAAATTATTTTAAAAAATAAATAAATAAATAAAAAATACTAATAATATTATAATAATAATAATAATAGTAATAATAATAATAATAATAATAATAATAATAATAATAATAATAATAATAATAATAATAATAAAACGCCAGTACATTAAAAGTAAATTTGATAAAAGTATAGAAAACGTGTGCTTTTTCAAAATTTCATTGAGCATTTCTCTACTCAATTTTTTCAAATCATCTAAAGATAATAAAAACTATTTTCAAGTTTACATGCTCGAATAATAAAAAAGAAGCTCATCCTCTTTTACATCTTTCGTCCCTGCAGTGAATGTTTCATGCTGAAAGAAGTCTTTCTACGATCGATGAAGAGTATTTAACACTAATACTGAAACATCTTTCACAGCCTGTAGCCAGATACTCATTCAGAATTCACATTTCAGACATGCACCTGATTGCAGACTTTGTGGGGAGGTCACTGACAACATATCTTGATTTTAGGGAGCTGAAAGAATGACACACAACTTGAGTTTCAAATCAATGAAGAACTTGTAGGTCTTGTCCCAAATGCTGTTTAAGCCCATTGTAATATAGCATGGTGAACACATCATAACTATGTTTAAACAAACATAAATTCATTCCTCTCACAATTACAAACCCACAGATATGGCCGCACACACACACACACACACACACAATCAAATGTATTATGACGATTCATATCAGAGAAAAGACTTTATCTTGAGAAAGCTGTTTCTTCATCAAATTGGAGTTTCAAATCAAACTCGAGAAAATGTTCTACCGTTGGCAGGGCTTGAACCCATGACCTTTGGGTTTTTCAACCATTGGCGGGGCTCAACCCACTATCTTTTGGCTGAGAGGATAACACCTTGCCTCTGGACTTCACCAAGCTCTTTTATCTCCCTTCTTTTAAAACACACATAATTAATACAAACATACATAATTATACAGATACTATATATGCATATGCTGCATAAACATAAAAGAAATTCAATTTGGTCTTGAACATTAATAAGAACAAAACCAACGGCAGCTTTAAAAAATGTTTGAATAAATTCATAAAGATTCAGGATTTCTGCAATTAAAAGCGAGACTAACACTGTACAAAATCAAGGAGTTGGACAAAGAATACATAAATTAATTATATAATACACACATAGTTTTCTACATTCGAGCTCCTACTGAATCAGATACACACATAAATATATACACATTCTGACAGACTTAGTGCTAAGGACATAATATAATAAGCATCACAGTTCATGAAGACGCTAATGTACACATCATTATCATTAACGACTTTTTATAATTCTCTTGGCACTATTTCATAATAAAGATTCCATCTCAACATTTACATAACATTAATTTTAACAATATATCTTAATAAAGAACACGTAGCAAGATAAAATTACTATGGCTTTTGTGTGTACGCGCCAGTGGGACAGTTTTTCTTGTAATGCAAATGGGGTTAGATTTCATTCAAAGGCAGTAGAGCACACAGCACACAGCTGTTACCCCTCTCTCTCTATGTTTCCAAAACCTTGGCTTTGCCATTCGCATTACTGCTGCCATTCGCATTACTGTTTGCCATTCGCATTACTGTACTATAACTGTAAGGAATGCACAAGTTACTGAGAAGAAGAAGAATAATGACAACTGTTAGTTGAAGCAACAAGGCCACAGTAGAAGTAGTAGAACAAGACAAGCCTGGAGCCAGTGACATGAGTGACACTGAAATTTTTCTGGTTTCCTTGGAATTTACCATGTCCGCCATATGTGATAATCTCAGGATTAGTTAAAAAAGAAACAAGAACAAAATGTTTCTTTGAAGTAATTCTGTCCACCGTGTGACGATCTCAAAGAACAAAAAAGAAAGAAGTAGGACCTACCAGTAGCGCCCACTTTTCATCAAAAAGATGAAGGGCAAAGATTTGCGGCATTTGCTGATGAATGATGCAGGCGGGCAACACAAACACACAAACAGTGACACACTTAACTCTCGTCCTGTTCTACTAAAGTCTCTTTATGTCAATTTTTGCAATTCTTTTTTCCTGATGAAATGTCAGCTAAACGCAGTATCATTTCATTTCATCTCTAAGGAAATATTATGACAGCCTACTGTGCAGTTTATCTTCTCTTTTCTTTGAGTCTTTTGTTTGTTCCTTTCTTAGACGCATCAGGTGACATTACTGCCTTCTCCCGATGATCCAACACACACAGGTTGTGACCTTCACATTCAAGCTCTTACATCAATCTTCCGTCAATGTAGAAGGATCAGTATCAATTTATCTATCGCCCTATATTTTGTATACCTCATTGAAATTTATCCCGTCCACCATATGCGGTGATCTCAGATTTTGTGTACAGCAATAATGTTATATCTCCAAATTGGAAGTTTGAAAAAAACGGCTTCGAAATTTCTCAAGCTCTCAATTCTTCACGGTCAAACTGCCAAAGTGGCAATACCTTTCGATTTGTGGGATAGGCAACAATTTAATACAAAGTTTTGATTCTGCTTTCATCATTACACTGATGAGTCAATTTTCCATCCAATCTGGAGATACGCCAACTTTCAAAAACTTACCACCCAGCAAGACCTCTGATGTAAGCAATATGACAATAGAGCCGCCAAACTCAAACATGTATTACACAAAGGAATGAAAGCCAGGTAAAATGCAAAACAATCACAAATTGCAATATACATAAGTTTTCATTTCATGATAACGACATTAAATAATATTAAATCCCCATAGGAACAAAGACGAAAACACATACAAGGAATAGACAGACAAAATCTTTTCAATTGAACCCGCAATCTCTGTGTTGACACCCATTGCCTCACCATGAGGACAAAGCACACCATTAACAAAGCTAAAAACTGTTTCTTACAAGGAGTTTCGTTATAAAGGTCTTTTGCACAAACTGTCAGTGGACACAATTGCTAGTCATGATTGGATTCGGGTGAAAGACCTTGTTAATGAAAATCCTTTTATAAAATTTTTTAACAATTTTTTTAGCAACCCCGTTAATACCATAATCAATCAGTGAAGGGGCCAACTCTGCATTGAACCTTAAGTACCAAATGGTACTTTCAGAGGACAAAGTCAAATTCAAGTTGGGAAAATAACTATGGACCAGGAAAATGGACAAGCAGGTGGTCAGCCCACTGTGCATTTCCTTCACTGGCTCCATGAGTAATACACTGCACAGTATTAATCAGTAAAGGCCAGCCAGTCATCAATTTATTGTAGCTGTGCTATGGCCTCTCCAAAGCTATAGGGAACTAGGGAGAGATGCATATACAGCAATCCTTTTATAATGAGTGTATTTTGTTGGGTTGGGAAGCGTACTTTTTAAATATCAGAGTCACTGGTACAATCCCTATGGTGTCCAAAGATGTTTTATGTCTATTCCTTGTATTTGTCTTTATTCCTACGGGGCGTTAACATTATTTAATGTCATCATCCTTCACTTTCGACATCCCCCCCCTCTGCCTCACTGTTTATTTACATTTCATGATATTATCCAATCATCAAAGCCCAGAAACTCATTCAATTCAGGGAGACATGTCTGGATGGCATCAATCAAGGACACGCTTAACATCCCGGCTGAGAGAAAGTTTTGTCCTTGTTATTGACAACACACCAGGCAAGACTATGTAGGAAATCAAAAACACTACATTTAAATAATACGGAGCAAATCGGCATCACTTGCTCCAATCTGACTCTGTACAGAAAACCAAAAAATAATTTCACTTTCAATTCTTTACACACATATATATATATATATATATATATATATATATATATATATATATATATATATATATATATATATACACACACACACATTTTATAACTTGAAGAACACATTTTTTTTTAAATGCCCTTCAGGAGAACGTACCTTTTGTTTTTCTTACAGTCAATTCAAAAACTCAACACAGACAATGTATCGAAAGGCTGTGCAATCATCTAATCACAGCCAACCGAATGACCCGTTTTATACCAAATACCATGCACACGTTACAAAGAGTAAGTAAACACATCACTCAAGCTTATCAACTGTTGTATGTACATTAGAAAAGAGCTGGGACTTGTAGAATGACAGGTGTGGAATAAGAACAACAGAAGCAACACACCAGAGATAGCAGTAATTACAGTGGACAACATACGATAATTCCTCATGGCAGAGCAAGATACAAACAATGCTAACCGGCACAAAGTCCTCAGATACAAACAATGCTAACCGGCACAAAGTCCTCATGGCAGAACAAGATACAAACAATGGCACAAAGTCCTCATATACAAACAATGCTAACAAAGTCCTCAGATACAAACAATGCTAACCGGCACAAAGTCCTCATGGCAGAGCAAGATACAAACAATGGCAGAACAAGATACAAACAATCCTCATGGCAGAGCAAGATACAAACAATGCTAACCGGCACAAAGTCCTCATGGCAGAGCAAGATACAAACAATGCTAACCGGCACAAAGTCCTCATGGCAGAACAAGATACAAACAATGCTAACCGGCACAAAGTCCTCATGGCAGAACAAGATACAAACAATGCTAACCGGCACAAAGTCCTCATAACAGAGCAATATACAAACAATGCTAACCGGCACAAAGTCCTCATAACAGAGCAAGATACAAACAATGCTAACCGGCACAAAGTCCTCATGGCAGAGCAATATACAAACAATGCTAACCGGCACAAAGTCTTCATGGCAGAGCAATCCTTATAACAAACAATGCTAACCGGCACAAAGTCCTCATGGCAGAGCAAGATACAAACAATGCTAACCGGCACAAAGTCCTCATGGCAGAGCAAGATACAAACAATGCTATACAAACAAACACTGCTAACCGGCACAAAGTCCTCATGATAGCATTAGAATAACAGAGGCAAAATCGAAATTATACTCTTAAAGCAAGTTGTAAGCAAAGGAAATGACATTGAATAATATAAAAAAGCCCCATAGGAACAAAGACGAGAGAGCTACAAGGAAAAGAGAGAAATAAACTCTGGCCACCATGGGGATCGAACCCGCAACCTCTGCGTCGGTACCCATCGCCTTGCCATGACAAGAAAGCGTGCTACCAACCGAGCTAACTGCATTAATAATTCAATATTATTCAAAGTCATTTCTTTCACTTTCGACATGCCCCTTGCCTTAATGTTTGTCACACACAGTATGATACCACCAATACTATCAAATCTTTTTATGGTTTTAAAGATAAAGATAAAAATGGATTTATAGTCTGTATCCCCCGCACAAGTGCAGGCTCACCGACCGTACATCATCTATCCCCCCTAGCAGACCATTTCCTTCAGAGTCCTTCTCAACTCCCTGGGGAGCCTACGGTACACACGCCTGGGAGGCTTTCCGTACTAGATCTTTCTTTACCTATAGCTGGGTACTCATTCACACCAAAGTCAAGGGAGGAAAGTAGAGTAAAGCACGTGTCCTGAGAGTACAACGTTGTGAAAGAATCCCCTGTGCCAGCCGCGGGGTTTGAACCAGTGTCATCGTGATCACAAGCTCACAACACCACGGTTCTTCTGCCTCAAATTTTAGCCAGTGAACCAGTGTTCATCGCCTCAAATTTTAGCCGCCATGCATGGATCGTGATGATTACAAGCTCACAACACCACGGTTCAGCTACAACGCCTCAAATTTTAGCCATGCATGGATCGTGATGATTACAAGCTCACAACACCACGGTTCAGCTAACGCCTCAAATTTTAGCCATGCATGGATCGTGGTGATTACAAGCTCACAACACCACGGTTCAGCTACAACGCCTCAAATTTTAGCCATGCGTGGAAAGCAGAGCTACGGACGTTTCTTAAAGAATCAATGGTTGTATCAGCTCTTCAAGCAGTGTCCCCCTGAATTCAAGCTCAACTCAAGGTAACGTTCTTATGGCCATGACCCTTTTGCTAAGTAACTCTCTTTGCCCTTTGAGACAAACAGCCAAATCGACCTGTCAATCAATATCATATATATATGGAATACAAAATCCAATAAATTCCTCGAAGAAAAAATGAATGCAAACTGTAAACGGACGTTGGCATAAAACATGTCAAACTCTGGGTTTTTTAAAGAAAAAAATGGCATACGTCAATTCTGTTTAAAATACAATCCTATGGCAAATAATTTGATGAGTATTCAAACACACTGATATCCCACACACTCACAAACACATACATATACATACACAATTACTGTCATCTCAACATGTATCAACTACCAAACATTCTCGTTTCAACCCAAATTTTCTCCCAAAATGAATGTCAAATGTGACTATTATCGGAATAAGAAATGTGAATTCTGACTTTTAAAAATTTAATAGCACCTTTAAATAAAATATCTTTCCCAAAAAGAAAAAAAAACGAAAACGCCCCATGATATTGCTATAGTAATCCACGCATGCACAACACCCCAACTATCCATAACAATGGGCAAATTGACTCGAGAATACAATCCCTGCGCAAGCACAATCACACATGTCATGTCACAACGGGATCAAGGTCATAACCAAAACCCCGAAAGACTATGTGGCAACTTGGGTGTGAATCGGGACGATGATGATGGTCGGTGCTGCTGCTGCTGCTGTTGTTGTTGTTGTTGCTGATGATGATGAAGATGATGTAGAGGTTGGTGCTCTTGCGTCAGATCTGTTTCCACGTCTTCCACATTAGCCTGGATCCGCTTCCACATGGACGCTCCCAGCGCCTTAGCAAAATGTGCGTCCACCGTGTCGGGACATGTCTCTGGCGTCGAAGGCTCCCGATTTGGCCTTGATAGCCGTCCACATCTGGTTGCCTAGGGCCCTGGCAAAGTGATCGTCTACTGACCCTGGTCATGGGAAGAAGTTGAGGAAGAAATATATTAACTCAAGTATAAACTGTCTTCAGTGCTCATCATAGCTAGAATCCAATATTAAAACAAAAGATGCCTCTATTGACCTGTATGTTAATATGGCTCTATTGACGTAATGTATGTTAAAGTGACTCTATTGACATGTATGTTAAAATGGCTCTATTGACATGTATGTCAAACTGGTTCTATTGACGTAATGTATGTTAAAATGGCTCTATTGACATCTCTGTTAATATGGCTCTATTGATATGTATGTTAAAATGGCTCTATTGACCTGTGTGTTAAAATGGCTCTATTGACATTATGTTAATATGGCTCTATTGACAAATGTGTGTTAATATTGCTCTGTTGACAAGTGCGTTAAAATAGCTCTATTGAAAAATGTGTGTTAAAATGGCTCTATATGTCAAAATGGTTCTATTGATATGTGTGTTAAAATGGCTCTATTGACATGTATGTTAAAATGGCTCTATTGACAAAATGCGTGTTAAAATGGCTCTATTGACATGATGTGTATTAACATGACTCTATTGACATGATGTGTATTAACATGGCTCTATTGACATGTGTATTAACATGTGTATTAACACGGCTCTATTGACATGATTTGTATTAACACTGCTCTATTGACATGATTTGTATTAACATGGCTCTATTGACATGATGTGTATTAACATGACTCTATTGACATGATGTGTATTAACACGGCTCGATTGACATGATGTGTATTAACACGGCTCTATTGACATGATTTGTATTAACATGGCTCGATTGACATGATGTGTATTAACATGGCTCTATTGACACGTTTTAAAATGGCTCTATTGACATAATGTGTTTTAAAATGGCTCTATTGACATAATGTGTTTTAAAATGGCTCTATTGACATATTGTGTGTTAAATTGCTCTACTGACATATATATTTTAAAATGGCTCTATCGACATAATGTGTGTTAAAATTGCTCTATTGACATGATGTGTGTTTAAATTGCTCTATTGACATGATGTGTGTTTAAATGACTCTATTGACATGATGTGTGTTTAAATTGCTCTATTGACATGATGTGTGTTTAAATGATTCTATTGACATGATGTGTGTTTAAATTGCTCTATTGACATATATCTAAAGTGGTTGGAAGACAGAATGAGGCAAAATAAATTTGAAGGTCGAAGAAAGCTGACCGAGTTCAGTTCAGAGCATCTTCTTTTCCACAAATTCCAAACGCCTTTAACTGACTTCTCGTCTCTTTTGAGGAAATTCATAAAAGCTACTCTATATTTGAGTCTTTTCAGTCATAACTGTTAAATATTCCTTAAGACTCCCCAAAAAATGGACCCTAACTAAAACATGATGATATGTAGCACACCTTACAGTGAGAAATAAATTTAAGTGACAGTACCTGTGATAGAGACGCCCTCTGCCTCAGATGAAGGCGTATCTGCTGAAGACAGCAGCGGTAGTGGTGGTAGAGGTGGTGGCGATGATGATGTGATGAATGCTGGTGTCTGTGATGCCTGCGCGGTCTTCTTGCTTTGCTTAGGGGAAGATGACTCCATATATTTGACCCAGCGACCTCCTAAAGTGTTCCTCAATAGCCTCATCTAAGACAAGATGAGATAAAAAATTAGATTTGTTAACACCAAAATTAATGCATTTGTATTGGTGTTTTGTTGCATGTCTCTTTCCCCATGTGTGTGTGTGTGTGTGTGTGTGTGTGTGTGTGTGTATGTTTGTGTCGAGGATAAGGTAGGGAGAGTGGTGGGGAAGGGGAAGGGAGGGTGGGGCGGGGTGTTTCTTTATCTGTTTTGTGTTTTGTAAGACTTAAAGCAAATTCACATCTGGGACTTGATGTCTTTGCAAAGCTAACTGATCTTTCAGACTAGTTGGGGTGGGGGGTGGTGGCAGCCGTGTGTACTGACAGATCACAATGCTCTGTGCACTTGAAAGATCTCTTGGCTGTTTACAGGGCAGTCTGACCAAATTTAAAACCGTAGCGAAAACCCCCCCACAATCACTTCAGTTGTGGATGTGGGTGAATCGAACCAAATCAAAATCAGGATGTTGCCCTGTCACACCCATGCACTCCGCAGACGGCCGGACACGCGGAAACACCAGGGTGGTCACCTGCCTGTGCGGCTCTGGTGCCGATCTCTCCTGCAATTATCATCGGGAGACGGAACATTTAATTTTTTTTTTTTTAATCTTTTCAGAATCTCACTATAAATTACCTTGGGAAATGGGATCTTGGTCCGCTTCCTTGGGACGGTTGGACCAGAACTTCTTGTGACTGTACAGCGCGTCCCTGTCCAATGCTCCGCCCTGGTCTGGCGCCATGTTGTCCATGGGAGGTGCCACACTGCCGCAAGAGATGACTGAAGGATGCGTGGGTGTAGTGGGAGACGAAGGGGGCGGGGCATGGCTGGAGAGGGACAGGTTGAGCGGGGCGTGCTGGACGTCCACCGGCGACCTGGCCACCGTTGCGTACTGGGGGGAGGAGAGCGGTTGAGATAAAGGGCGGGGCTTTGGGAATCTTTGATTTGTGAGTGGTGGGCGTGGCTGGCGGGAGATTGAGGTAGGGGAGGATGGAGAGTCGATGATGATGAGGTGGAGGACGGGTGAGTGGAGATCAAGGGAAGCGGAGGAGGTGGTGGAGGAGGAGGAAGCGTTCCTTGGTGGAAGCCCGCATGAGTGAAGGGAGGAGGGGAGGGATGTGATGGTGGTGGTGGTGGTGGAAGGTTGGTGTGTGGAGGGGGGCGATGCTGGTGTTGAGTCTGTCCAACTTGATGGTGTCGTGGGTGGTGTGGTGCGGGGGTGGTGGCAGCCCGTCATTGGGGAAGCTAGACAGTTGCCTGGAGAAAAATCAAGATGGAATTGAGTCAATAAGTAGACTGATTTACTAACTCTTCTCTCTCTCTTTTCTTTCTTGGTTACTTATGAATAATGAACATCGTGAGATGGATTTACAGTCAATATACACAGTTCATTCCCCAACAGGCCATTTCATCTGAAAGTTCTCATACAGTACAGTTGCCTGCCAGGCCTTTTATGCTAACACTCTGACAAAACCCTTTTCTCTGCCTATAGCCTGGTGCTCGTTCCCATCCGATTCAAGTGGGGAAAGCAGGGTGAAGTACTTGTCCTAAGAGTACCGTCGCTTCCTACAATAACCCTGGGCAGTTATGTTATGGCTTTGAGTCAGCGCCGCCGCCTTGGTTAGAAACCTGTAGTGCTACCTACGGTAACACAACGATTCGCCTTTGTTTGGCGTGGAATTTCGTTACAAGAAATTCTGTGGGTTATGTTGCAAGACTTCCACCTGTCTCCATCTGCAAGGCTTCCACCTGCAAGACTTCAACCTGCAAGGCTTCCACCTACAAGACTTCCACCTGCAAGACTTCCACCTGCAAGGCTTCCAAGACCTGCAAGGCTTCCACCTGCAAGGCTTCCACCCACCTGCAAGGCTTCCATCTGCAAGGTTCCACCTTCCACCTGCAAGGCTTCCATCTGGCAAGGTTTCACCTGCAAGGCTTCCATCTGGCAAGGTTCCATCTGCAAGGCTTCCACCTACAAGGCTTCCACCTGCAAGACTTCCACCTGCAAGACTTTCACCTGCAAGGCTTCCACCTGCAAGGCTTCCATCTGCAAGGCTTCCACCTGCAAGGCTTCCACCTGCAAGGCTTCAACCTGCAAGGCTTCCACCTGCAAGGCTTCCATCTGCAAGGCTTCCACCTGCAAGGCTTCCACCTGCAAGATTTCTACCTGCAAGGCTTCGGCCTGCAAGACTTCCACCTGCAAGGCAGGTGGAAGCCTTGCAGGTGAAAGTCTTGCAGGTGGAAAGTCTTGCAGGTGGAAGCCTTGCAGTGGAAGCCTTGCAGATGGAAGCCTTGCAGATGGAAGGTTGGACATTTCCAATTTGCGCTGCTGTGCTCAACTTTAAGAGGCCAAATGTGTTCTAGATCTTAACGTTAATATTTCATATGAATGAAGATTGAGGTTAACTTCCTTGACAGGTTTTTAATGATCTCACGTTTACTTTTAACTTTTAACCGAGAGAGTGAAACTGGAAGCAAACGTCTTTCGTTACTGCATGTGTAGATTTTTTTAACGGTATGTGTAAACATTACTAAATGTGTAGATGGTATTGCATATGTGTAGATGAGTGCATGTTAAACGTCACTGCATGCGTCCACTGTAATGCAGGTCTGATTTTACTGCAAGTAAACTTTACTGCATAGGTAGACTTATCTGCAATGTGTAGACATTACTAAAGGTGTAGAATTTACTACATGTGTTGCCTTTATTTAGTGCATATGCATTGATTTTACTACTTGTGTAGACTGAACTCTTAACTGCTTGCCTGGACTTCACTACATATGTGTAGCTTTTACTGTATGGCGAGATTTTGCTGCACATGTAGCCTATACAGCATGTCTAGACGTTTTTGTATAAACAGTAAACTTTTGTATAAATTGCAACATTTTGCACAAAGTGTAGAATTTTATATAAAGTGTAGAATTTTGTATAAAGTGTAGAATTTTGTATAAAGTGTAGAATTTTGTATTAAGTGTAGAATATTGTACATATTGTACAAAGTGTAAAATTTTGTTTATTAGCGTAGAATTTTGTATAAAGTGTAGAATTTTGAACAAAATGTAGAATTTGTATAAAGTGTAGAAATTTGCATAAAGTGTAGAATTTTGTATAAAGTGTAGAATTTTGTATATTAAGCGTAGAATTTTGTATATATTAAACGTAGAATTTTGTATATTAAGCGTAGAATTTTGTATATTAAACGTAGAATTTTGGTAGATTTTTGTATATAAAGCGCAGAATTTTGTATTAAGTGTAGAATTTTGTATAAAGCAGAATTTTGTATAAAGTGTAGACTTTTGTATATTAAGCGTAGAATTTTGTATAAAGTGTAGAATTTCGTATAAAAGTTTAGAATTTTGTATTAAGTGTAGAAAATTGTATAAAGTGTAGAATTGTGTATATTAAGCGTATAATTTTGTATAAAGCGTAGAATTTACTGTAAAGTATAATAAAATAAGTCCCATTATCAGAGTTGAGTGAAAGGTAAACATTGAGTAAAACACACGGACTTTTTTTTTTTTTTTGGGACATATATGGCATAGTGTGGCAGTTTGCCATTGCTTTCTAAAGCCGTCTATTCTTTTCGCAAAACCTGAAGAGACCTAGCTATCAATTTCATTGCTGTGTCAACAGGAGGGTCAAAGGAAAAAATTTGCAGGTACTGGGAATCGAGCTCGGGCGGGCCTTCTGGGTGGTAGGTAGGTCGATACTATATCGACTGAGCTATCAGTGCCTCTAGAGTTGACCCTCTCGTGTCTGTAGTCGATTCCATGATCGTCATCACTATTCTGTGGAGCTTTCACGGCTGTGAGCTTCAAGTTTTAATATCTGAATAGGCCTAGACCTAGCCTAGCAATTTCATTGCTGACTCAAAACAGGGTCACATATAAATTTGCCCAGACTGGGAATCGAACTTCGGGCCTCTTGGGGTGGTAGGCCGATGCTTTACCGACTAAGCTACCAGTGCCCTTTAGAATTCAACTAGTGTGTCTGTGATTAATCGCATGAGCCTTACTAAACTAATACTAAACTAAATTGTCAAGCTAAATAAATGTTTTTCTCGCTAAATAAATGTTTTTCTCACGTTTGAGTTTGAGTGCTTGCTGTTTTCTTGATGTTCAGCAGATGCTCGCTCATGGCAGTGTCAGCCTCTAATACTGACGTCACTTCCTGTCTGTCCTTGACTCGATTCTGTTTCTTGACCTTGGTTGGCAGTTCTTTGCCTGGAGATGAACGAAGGTCTATCCTGGGGCTGGATGCTCGACAGAAAGTATCTGGTAATGACAGAAACAAACCAAATACTTTTAGTATAAGATGAGGATCTTGGTCATAAATGATAATAATAATAAATTGGAAGAAGAAGAAGAAGAAGAAGAGGAGAAGAAGAAGAAGAGGGAGAAGAAGAAGAAGGAGAAGAAGGTAACACATGAGACAATTTATCTGTGTTTGTAAGTTTATCTGTATCTGTAAATTTGCAGTTTAAAAACCCACAAATCACCTGGACTACAACTAACAGTCCACATTATAAGTATGCTCATTAAATCATTATGCAACTTCTGTACTTTTATGCGTGTGTTTGCTTGCATATAAAAGTAGGCATGTTTAGTATAAATTATGTAATTTTGACTTTATATTAAAATCTTTCAAAGTATATCCAATTTCCAATTTCCTGTTTTCAATATTTGTATATCACATGTGTTCGGAGTTCCCAAGCTATGTCAAACGAACAAATGCCTTGAATGGAGAAGAGATTTATTACTATTATTATTACTATTATTCTTATCATTATTATTATTATTATTATTATTATTATTATTATTACTCTTATTATTATTATTATTATTTGTATTATTATTATTATTATTATTATTGCCATTATCACCATGTGCTTGCGTTGTAACTAAGTCTGCCTTATCTCATACTATGACAAGACAAAATCAAGGACTTCAAACAAACAGCTGCAATGTCAAACACACACGTTTTATATACAAACACACATATACAAACACGCACACACAGACACAAACGCACACACACACACACACAGACACACAGACACAGACACACATACAGTCACATGCACTGAAAGAGAAGACGTGAAACTCATCAATGACAGGATATGCAGTGACGTGATAGTTTGTCCAGATAGGATTCGGGGCCAGGTGTGCCCACACGCAGGAGCAAAAAATATCATGTTTTTGGCAACCAATTTGACATGAGAGACGACATAATATAATATATGGCTATGCTATTTTTTATTGTTTTTAAATATAATTTTAAAGCAATGTACCTGATCGCTTGCGAAAAGTAATGAGTCTTAATTCTTTTTCTTTTATTTTCTCCTTTCACAAATAAACAATTCAAACTTTAAAATCCACGAGAGACTAATTGTAGAAGCGTATGGACGAATAAGGAAAGGCGGCGGGGGGGTGGGGGGTGGGGGACTCTTAGGGAGAGATTTAAAAAACCCACAACACCCCCCTCGCCCCTCCTCCCCGAAATAAAAAGAAACAAAAAACCCAGAAAACAAACAACAACCCCAACGAAACAAACAAAACACTCGCACATGATCACGTTCATCTTCCTCTCGTCCTCTCACTCTCACCCTGGGATCAGAACCACAGGCCATTCTCTTGTTGTTGTCTTTGGGGGTTGGGGTCATCGCAGCTGAACAACAAGAGACACACGCGTAAAAAAAAACAAATAAAAAAACAAACTTCTTTTTTTTTAACTACAAAAGAGGACACGTCGATCAATGGACAATTTAATTCTAAAAAAAAAATGTAATAAAAATCCAAACCAAAGCAAAACAAAGGAATTTGAACTGAAGGTCAACCCATCAGACCCCCACCCCTCTCCCCCCTCAACCCTTGTCGACCACCTGTGTGAGTGGTGAGTTTTTCACGAACGTGAGAGTATTACTGCTGCTGTGGTTTGTGTGGGGAGAGCTTTCACTTTCACGGCTGTGAGTTTCGAAATCATGAGAGAGAGAGAGAGAGATCAAAAAATTGAGTGCTCGCCTTCCACCTGTGGACAATCAACGGCTCAAAGATCCGGAGGCACGTCAGCCAACCACTTCCGGTCGTCATCAATGACATCCCCCCCCTCCTCCACCTCCACCCTCTTCTCCTCCGGCCAGTTTCCCCTCAACAACAACAACACATCCAGCCAGCTGCCTGCTGCTGCCTATTGACTCCAGTAACCCCCAAAGCCACCACATGCAATGATCGGCGCTTTCAAAGTGATGTCGTCCTGTCATGTGTCGCTCTGTTCGTAGCCTCGTCAACATGAACAAATTGACTCGACGTCACTGAACTTGGGTGAGGTGGGTAGGTGGGTGGGTTTCTTTCTTTCTGTGCGGTGATCGCAGTGTGAATTAAGAGGAAACAGCAAGATATTTTCCTTCATTTGAATTTGTTACCCCGTCCACCATATGTAGTGATCTCAGGGTGAATAAAGAGGAAACAGCAACATGAAAGAGAAGTGAAAAAGAATGAAAGGAAAGAAGTGTGACCTACCAGCAGCGCCTGCCAACCAGACACACAGCAAGACAAAAGATCAAGTGAAAAAAAAAAAAGAAAAAAGGAAAGAAGTGGGACCTACCAGCAACACCCTCCAAACCGCCCGCGAGGTGCGAGGGTGGGAGGAGGGCATGCTGTTGACGACGTCACACACACAAAATCATGAGACAGAAGGCAAGCCCTCAACCGCCTAAACCTAAACAAACAGTGACAGAGAAGCAAAGCATGGGTACAAGTTACCATCGTTCTCGACAAAGACAGCACAGCACATGGTTGGGATCCGGGAGGGAATGGGGGGGGGGGGAAGGCGGGGAAGATAGCTAGTTAGATAGATATATAGATATATAGATGTATAGATCGCTAGATGTATAGATCGCTAGATAGATAGATATATAGATAGATAGATCGATAAATAGATATATAGATTTATAGATCGCTAGATAGATAGATAGATAGATAGATAGATAGATCGATAAATAGATAGATATATAGATAGATAGATAGATAGATAGATAGATAGATAGATAGATAGATAGATAGATAGATAGTGATGGATAAAAAAATTGATAAATAGATAGATAGTGTGGATAAATAGATTGATATAAAGATAGATATATAAATAGATAGATATAAAGATAGATAGGTAGATAGATAGATAGATAGGTAGATAGATAGATATAAACATAGATATATAGATAGATAGATAGATAGATAGATAGATAGATAAATGTAGAGACTGAGAGAGACTGACAGACAGATACGTTAAAAAGGAGCCTTACATGACAATACGTACAAAAGCATACAGACAAACAAACGTGCAATCCTCCTTGGATATGGAGCCTTTGTTTCGCTCTATAATACATTTTTTAAAGCTAGTGTGGCGTTCGTTTGGGTCCTGAACTCAGTCATGCAAAAAAGGCACTTCATTCACAAACAGTCTGGATTCATTCATCATATTTCCATTCATTCCTTCATTCCTTCATTCATCCGCTCGTTCATTCATTCATACATACACACACACACACACACACACACACAGTGGGTGTAAGGACACATGACCTTCGATTCCCTGACATCCAAGCTAATCCGTAGATCTGATCTTATCCCACCGACTTGCCAGAACCTTATCTCGATCTCCTACGCCTTCAACATTCTTCACTCCTCTGACAAAAGGACGTATGTTCACAAATACATTATTATTACGGCCGACCAGCAGATTTGTTTAGGGTTTTGTTTTCATAAATTTGATCTTTTCTGGTTTGCGGGACATGGTTGAATCGAGCGATAGACTGATTGCCCTTGTCACGGTCACTTCTGAGTTGGACACCAAGTCAAACCATGGGCTTTGAACTTATGGTTTGCAACAACAAAACATGCATCCAATTGGCTAAACTTATCTTCAAAGATCGAGCACATATTATTTTGTTGATTCTTTGATTTACTCATTGAAGTATTCGCCTCTTCTTCTCCTTCTTCGTTCTTCTTCTTCTCTTCCTCTTCTTCTTCTCCTTGTTCTTGTTCTTGTTCTTGTTCTTCTTCTTCTTCTTCTTCTTCTTCGTTTCTTCTTCTTCTTCTTCTTATGATTCTCGTTCTCATTCTTTGTCTTATTATTCTTGTTTTTGTTCATCTCCTACTGCTCCTGATGCTGATGTTGCTCCTACCGTAGCTTTGATTTGATTTGATTTGATTTACCCACATCCACAACTATGGTGATCTCGGTTTTTTGTGTGTAAGATTTCTAATTTGACTCACATTACCCTTTAAACAGTCAAGGGATCTTTAACGTGCACAGAGTGTCGTAATATGCACACGAGACCTTCTTTTTTATCGGCTATCTCCGATGGGACTAGGTGTCGATCCACCTACCTGGACCGGGGAGGGGGGGGGGGTAGATTTTCCTCGAAAAAAATCTTTTTAAAAAGTGACAAACGTTGGCGGGGCTCGAACCCACTACCTTTTGGTTTAGTGGCCGGCCGACACCGTGTCTCTGGACTACCCCCCTACTGTCGCTGCTTAATCTGGAACCGTCATTTCAAGAAGAGGGGTTATTGTCGACACTTGTCAGTAAGTCTAGCGGATCGTGTTGGCACCCAGCCCTCCAACGGGGGACGCCTCCCCGAGAAAAGAGACCCTAAAGCCAGCTGAGGTATCGAGCAACACACCAAGGTCGCCATTTTAATGATTCTCTCAAAGCTTAACCTTGAGGATGAAAGGAAGAAAGAATAGAAGGAAGAAGAAAGGGAAGAAAGGGAAGAAAGGAATGAAAGGAATGAAGAAAGGAAGGACGAAAAGAAGGAATTAAATGAAAGAAGAAAGGAAGAAAGGAGGGAAAAGGAAGAAAGAAAGATTGAAAGAAAAAAAGAAGAAAAAAAGCATTACATCTACACTAAACTATTTCAACCAACGCGCCTGCTAACATATGAACAAGTTTCGCATAATCTCGTTCTCTCTTTTAGCGCCATGTCTGTGACAGCTGAGTTAGCCACGAGGCATTGCAAAATCAAATTGACTGTCGTGTTTACTAAATCGTCACGTAAGTCGTTTTGTCGTCGACCTATCATGGAAGGTGTACAGGCTTGTCGGTCACACATCACCGACCTTCAAAACCTCCCTAAAGCAACAATGCAAACAACCCCCAAAAAAAAACAAAAAAAACAACAACCCACCAACAACAACAAAAACCCCAACAAAATTGCCAGAGGTAAGTATGAGGGCTCTCAAGTTACTTATTATGCAAGCCCGCTTTGACTGGGACGGCTTGGAAATAAAAACGAAGATATCTCGTGTGTGTGTTTGTGTGTGTGTGTGTTGTGTTTGTGTGTGTGTTTAGATGTGTAAACGTGAGCGTGTTCTTCATGGACAACATTGAAAATGATGGCATGACCAACACAAAGCTTTAATTCGGTCATAAACACAGCGCATTTATCTATTTATTTAAAATATATATTTCTTTACACAATTGTATACAGAACTCCTTGAAGCGAACGTCTCTTTATTGAATGGGCATCTATCAACACAATCGAAGATTGACAGACGTCATGAGCATATTATTCTAAACAGAACACATTTGTATTGTGTAACAGTTATGTAGTGAGACACAAATGAAATACACAGCGTGCATGAGAAGAATGCAAGATGTTCTACCGGATGTGACGCTGAATTAAGGTAAACTTTTGTTTCTTTGTTTGTTTCCCTGTCTCTGAATAGCATTTTCATTCAGCTCATCCACCATTTGTTTTCAAGAGCTCATCATTGTGATTAAAAAGTTGGATCTAAGAATCGCTCTTGGTATCTCTCGCTCGGGGTGTAACACACGCTTGTAATATTAATAATAATAATAATAATAATAATAATAATAATAATAATAATAATAATAATAATGATGATAATAATCATAATAATAATAATAATAATAATAATGATGATAATAATAATAAAATGATAATAATAATAATAATAATAATAATAATAATAATAATAATAATAATAATAATAATAATAATAATAATAATAATAATAATAATGATAATAATACAGAGATGGGATCGACAGCCCGTATCCCCGTACACGTCTAGGCAGGCTCTGGATTGTACATCAGCGTTATGTTATCCCCTCAGCAGGCCACTTCATTCAAAGTCATTCTCAACTCACCAGGAGGGGCGGGGCGGGGGGAGGGGGAGGAGAGAGGAGCATACCATACAGCAGCCTGTTGTGTGCTTCGTACTCACACTCTGACGCGAGTTGTTGTTTTTTTTTAAAGTATGTACCCATAGCCGGTTACTCATTCAAACCGAAGGGCCAGCCATGGGTTTTGAACCAACCAGTGTTGTTGGGATTACGAGTTCATGACACTGGGGTTTCACGAAAACGCTCAATATAAAACTAAAGCAGATGGCATAAAAACTAAGATAGAAATAAATCAACTGAGATGGATTGGGCATGTTAACAGAATGAATGACATTATAGAATAGTTAAATCGGTATGCAGTGCTAAA
>JAXRKP010000674.1:130000-190000 GCA_037039925.1 Doris montereyensis | reverse complement strand
CAAGGAAATTCCCAAATGCAAAAACATCATATCATGTCTGGGCGGGCGGTATCCTGTGCAAAAAGAAAAATTCAACGTCTTCGGCACCTTGTTTGTTTGTTCGTTTGATTGAAATTCACCCGCCCCCCCAATCCACCCTTGATGTGATCTGAGGGTGAATGAAGAGGGAAAAGAGCAAGGACAAAGAGAATTGAACGAGTAAACAGAAAGAAGTAGGACCTACCACTACCAGCAGCAGCCGCCAACCTCGTATCTTGCACATCCCCGCCCAGCAGACCGTGATTTAAAAGTAAGTGTTGACCTCATTGACGTTTTGTTTACTTGAAATGTTGACACCATAATACAGTGATATCCGGGTGAGTTAGCAAGTAAGCAAAGTTCACTGCAAGGCCTTCGGGCCTATAGAGCCGGAGCGTTGTCTCGGTTTCTATAGCATGAAGTGGGAACAAGTGAAAACAATAATCACCTCCTGGTCAGGACAGGACGCTAATCTGACGCAAGTTTTTTTTTTAATCCCAAGCCAGTTAGTGCTTGTACCCATTTGCACACATGGATAGAATGGGGCGGGGCGCGCGGGGGGGAGGTGGTGGTGCGTGTTAAGTGGCTTTCCCAAAGAACACAACGTCGGACCTGGCTTTGCTGGGACTCCAACTTGGGACCTCGTGATCCCCCACTCGGCAGCCTAACCGCTCAGGCCACCTACACCACTCCGGGTCGGGTGGCTAAAGAGGGTGAAACAGCAAGATGGGAAGGGACAAGGACGCGGGTGAAAAGAGTGAAAGGGAGTGAAACGAGTGAAAAGAGTGAAAAGAGTGAAAGGGGTGAAAAGAGTGAAAAGAGTGAAAGAGTACATTTTGCTAAAAAATCGAGAAAATTTGTTCAACCGTTGGCCGGGACTCGAACCCACTACCTTTTGATTGAGAGGTCGACACCTTGCCTCTGGACAACCGAGTCCCTAACGTAGATAGAGACAAACAGGGAGCGTAATTAGTTCGGTTGGTAGCACGCTTTCTTTTCATGGCGAGGTGATGGGTGCCGACGCAGAGGTCGCGGGTTCGATCCCCATGGTGGCCAAGATTTTTTTCTGGCTATTCTTTATTTGTCTCGTCTTTGTTCCTATGGGGCTTTCATATTATCTTTATATTATTACCTTCGAGTCCCCCTAAGCAGCGTGGTAAAACAGAGGCGTTGATGAGGCGCCGTAAAGTTGTGATGTCGACGCCGCGGGCAGGTTTACATCCCCCCCCATCCCCGACTGTCTAGGTTACCTTCCACAGCATCTTACTCTAAAGAAAGGGTGCTTCCTTCTGTGATAGTTATAGATAGGTGCACTCCACACTTTGACTGAGATGTGAATGAGTAACCAGCTGGGGTTTACATGCTGGAAACATCGCTCTTATTCTCATCGAAAAGAAGACATCGTGAAGAAGATTTTTTTTTTTTAATTTGTAAAGAGTGTAGTGTTTCAATTTGGTAACTTTCCATTTCTCTGGGTTTTTCGTGTTTCGTTTGGTTTGGGTTTGGGTTTTGGTTTTGTTGTTGTTTGATTACATCTTGGTTTGTTTGTCTTCTTATTTATGTGTGCGTTGTTTGTTTTTTTGGATTTTGTTGTTGTTTTGGTTTGAGACTTTTTTTGGGGTTGGTTTTTGACCCTTTTGTTGTTGGGGGGAATGTGCTTATTTTCTTTTATCTCTTTTTTTCTCCTTCCTGTTTTTGGCCTGAACGGTTCCGCTTACAAACAGAAATAAATTTAAATGTCACTGTCATCACAAATAGGGAATAAATAAATAAACAAACAAAAAACAAAACAAAAAAAAACTAAATTTTGGAAATGAGATGCAGACCCAGTTGTTTCCCCGACTCTCCACGGGTTCGCCACCCTCTCCTCCTCCCTCCTCTCCGCTGGAAGATCAAGCAACGACGACAGCTGAGTACCATGACTGACGTGCGACATGGTGTCCAAACTGCGTGGAGACGGGTGTCACTCGATACGTTTCGCGTCATTCGATAACCATCCAACACGATTTTCATCTGTGGCGCCATTTTGTATATCCATTACCAGTCGGACAGCCAGCATGGCACACACAATGATATGCACGTCTGCTGTGACTACTGACTAGTGTGAGTGGCAGTCGGCCCAGAAATGAGAACGAGTCGTCATCAGTCCGACCGAACCCCACCCAAAATCGGGGGAGTCGTTAGATAAGGGATATGATTATAATACTCGGTATCGATTCTCGGTTGACTCGACCCGGAACGAAAACAATAATAAAAATAATCTATCTCGACTGTCCAGCAGGCAGTCGACGTGTCTACTTTTCCGTTCTCCTCTTCTTGATAACCACTCCATCATCATCATCATCACAACCACTTTACATATTGTCAAAACGAGGCTTTCAAAGGTAATAGGAAGTGAGTAGTGTGATTAATGCTATGACTTCAACCGTTAGTAAAGACATGATTCGTACTTGACATTAATAAAACAATACTCTAACACACACATACACACACACACCCCTCTCTCTCTCTCTCTCTCTCTCTCTCTCTCTCTCTCTCTCTCTCTCTCTCTCTCTCTCCTCTCTCTCTCTCTCTCTCTCTCTCTCTCTCTCTTCTCTCTCTCTCTCTCTCTCTCTCTCTCTCTCTCTCTCTCTCTCTCTCTCTCTCTCTCTCTCTCTCTCTCTCTCTCAAATCAAAATGTAATATACCACGTAACAAAGAAGTATCAGCCTAATCGTTTCCAATCTCAAACGGTGTATCCAGTACCCACAAAGCATTGGTATCGATTTCTCAAGAAACGCCGTGTTTCCCACGTCACCAGCTCAGACGTAATGTACTCGTGTAAATTAAGAACTGCGACTTTCTATTTTGACTCCAGGCGAGCCATCTGAGACAAAAGAGGGGGTCATAATGAGGGGGAAGGGGGAGGGTGTATTGTAAAGGTAATCTTAAAGTAAAATAATAACAATAATAGCCTGGAAGACAGGAGACAGGGAAATCCCACCAACCAGACAAGCCTGTCCTCACGAAGACTCGTGATCTTGACAACAAAAGGCAGTATCCGTGCTCATGTTTCTACCGTCCTTTACTCGTGTCTTGACAACAAAAAGGCAGTATCCGTGATTTCCATGTTTCTACTATTCTTTCATAACCAATAATTATTATACGTTATAATCATAAGACGAAGAAAAGACCAGTATTCATTGTATTCATTCGATTCACGCCAACTGCACGCTGTGATTTCCAGGTTTAACCAACAATCGTGTGAGTACTGTGAGGCTTTTTGAATTATTGTATGTAGAGGCATTCGAAAGTACGTAGTCATGATGTAAATCTTTCAAGAAAATCGTCACAGTCCACGATGTGATGGTAGAAACACCCTTGCCTTTTTTCTCTTCTTCCGAGCAGAATCTATTCCCTGGTTCAGGGAAAGGGATCGTTGTAGATAGATTCCTTCTGTCCGTCTCGCCTCTCTTGAAATCTACTAAGCCGATACCTTGACAACGAGGAGTACAAATTTGTACCCACTTTATTTTTACGCTGGCAAACCGTAAAATTTTACCCAAACGAGCACAATTTGAGATAACGCCTTTTCCAACCTGGTACTAGTAAATCGTACTGTGTAAGCCAGGTGGTGGTTTGCGGTCCAGCCGCCGGAAGTATCAGATGTTCCAGGCTCCTGTTCCCACGACTTAAAAGCCCATCACCGGAGACGGTTGACACAGCCCAGGCTTTGTTTTACATCACAAGGGCACGTGCGTTGGTTTGGGCTGGGAGTCTGGCTCTTCTTCCAATAATTTACTTGCGCTAGTCTCCATTATTGCCAGATCAACTTTCACAAAACCGCCCCCCCATCCCCCCCACAAAAAATAATACATTAAAAATTTCAAAGATTCACCTTTACGTAAATAATATAAAGTTGATTTGATTTGATTTGATTGACCCATATCCACAACTCAGGTGATTACGGGACGTAAATATAATACTACATGTATGTGCATTTATGTGGGGGATTACATCTGCTCTTGGACCTGTGATTATTATTTCTGCCTGTCTATGTCACCACAAGACTTTTTGAAAGATACCAGTACGAGGTGGTGGGAGCCAACCAGGCCACATGCGTAACTCGGCATCTGATTACGACGATCTCATCGTAGCCAAAGACTCGGTAGTCAAGAGGCACGAAGCCGGCCTCTCAGCCAAAAAGATAGTGGTTTCATGAGCCCCGCCAACGGTAGACAAATCTACAAAGTTTTTTATCTCTACAAAAAACCGCCGGTCCAGGTAGGTGGATCGACATGTTTCACTCTAAGACGGACGACCAAAAGGAGGTTTTGATTTGCAAATCACAACACTGTGGCATCTTTAAAGATCCTTTTCTTGGCTGTTTACAGATCCGTCTGGGCAAATATTTAGATTATATCCTACCAAAAAAAACCTTTTGATCGTGTTAGTGGGTGTAGTTAAAAACGGCAAGATGAAAAGAGAAGTTTCTTTTGAAACTAGTGAAAGGAAAGAGGTAGAACTTACCAGCCAGTACTTCAACACCAACCTTGCCCACGAGAGAGAGAGAGAGAGAGAGAGAGAGAGAGAGAGAGAGAGAGAGAGAGAGAGTCTCTAGTGGAGAGAGAGAGCCAGCCAGAGACTCAGAGGAATAACCCCAGAGAGAGAGAGAGAGAGAGAGAGAGAGAGAGAGAGAGAGAGAGAAACAGATACACGTAACACGGATAAAATGACAGACAGAAACGGAAACAGCGGGTGGGAAGGTGAGGGGTAGGGGTGAGAGAGGGAGAAATAAAGAAGGACGCGAGGAGGGAGAGCGTGAGCCAGACAGGCAGACCTGCAGACATGCAATCAAGAGGCATAAAATCGAGCAGGTGTCAACTTCACCGGAAGAAAAAAGAACACCAAAACAACATTACGTTAAAAATCTCCCAAACTGGTAACTTGGCCAGTTAATCAGCCAGCCAGTCATTCAACCAGCCAGACAGCCAGCCAGTCAATCAGTCAGCCAGCCAGACAGATAGTCAGTCAGTCAGCTAGCCAGTCAGTGAGCCAGCCAGACAGCCAAACAGCCAGTCAGTCAGTCAGCCAGCCAGCCAGTCAGTCAGTCAGTCAGTCAGTCAGTAAGCAGCCAGCCAGCCAGTCAGTCAGTCAGTCAGCCAGCCAGTCAGTCAGTCAGTCAGTCAGCCAGCCAGTCAGTCAAGCAGCCAGTCAGCCAGTCAGTCAAGCAGTCAGTCAGTCAAGCGGCCAGCCAGTCAGTCAGTCAACCAACCAGTCAGTCAGTCAGTCAGTCTCCTCGCCAAAGACAAGCTAGAGAGACCTACGTACAAGTACACACGCACAACATGTACGCGGGATTATTAAATGTATGCTCGTCTGGTCTTATCCTCGGCGCCATTAATTTGACCAGAGTGGCGTGCAGGACAAGAACCAGACTGAATGACCACAAAACAACCGACACGAACCTACGAGACTTAGTTTAATGGGGGACGGTGTGTGTGTGTGTGGTGTGTGTGTATGTTGGGGGGGGCTAATCTCCTTTGCATTTTAAAAACATAATTGATTTAATTGTCCCAAATCCACAATTAAGGTGATTTCGGTATGATCTTTATTTTATTTAGCTACGGACTGCCTTGTTTGTAAACAGCCAAGGGATTGTACCGCGTAAAGATTGTTGTGATCTGCAGACGGGACCTCCTTGTTATCGTTCGTCTCCGGTGAAATCAGCTTGGTGTCGATGCCACTACCTGAACCAATGCGATGGGAGAAGAGAGAATGGGGGGGGGGAGGGAGTAGATTTTACTCGAAGAAAACAAATCGAGAAACTGTTTCAACCGTCGGCGGGGTTTGAACCCACGACCTTTGAGTTGAGAAGCCGACACATCCTTGCATCTGGACTACCGAGGAGGACAGAGGGAGTGGAGTCCCCACGCACTAAACGAATGGAGTACAAGACACAAAGACATGACATTGACTCCAGGAGACTTAATGGTGGCCCTGATCTCCTTGCAGTAAAACGGGTAAAACAAGTAAAACTATCAAAATGGGAGCTGGGGTGGGGGTGGGGGTGGGGGATGGGGGATGGGCGAGAAACAAACCAACAAGACACTGTAAAACAAATCCCTATAAATCCTACACCGTATTATATGTACTCCATGGGCGCTGCCCGGCGCATTTGTAGACAGTGGATACATTGAATTACCACGGCACAAAAATCCGAGAGCGTAACAGTAACATGAGAAAGATAGAACAGAAGAAGAAAAAAAAAGGGGTTAGACTTATAGATCTAGTAGAGCCAGTGAGTTTTTCCTTCTTCCGCCTGGCGTTTCTTTTAGTTGCGTGTTTGGGTAAAATAAAAGTGCGTTGACCTCGCACAGCAGCGTCTGCGTATCGTTTAAGGACAAAAAGGGGAAGCAAAAACAATAACAACAACAAAAACGAAAAAACAAAACAAGAAACGATAAACGACGTAGTTCGTGTCATTGAGCTCTCATCCTCCACCCATCACACATCACCACAGGCGGTTATCGAAAGAGTAATTATAGAGAGCTGTACTGTAGCAGCTATCTTAGATTCTGATTATGAATAGCAGCTGTCTAAAATAAAAGGAGGGGATTTGTTACATTGAAATGTATCGCGTCCACAATTGCGGCGATCTCATGGTGAAGTAATAGGTAACAGCAAGAATGAAGAGGTACATGAAAGAAGGAAAAGAAAAGAAATAGCTCTACCAGGAACGCCCGCGAACAGCCCAATGGGGAGGGGGCAGGAAAATGGGGGGAGGGGGGGGCAGAGAGAAAAGTAAGAGTAAGACTTTATAAAAGAAATCGGCCAGTTACAAACAAGAAACTAACAACAACAAAAATTCATCAAACGAAGGAAATCCCAACAATCGTAAAGAACAATATTATGACATGAGGACCATAATAATATATACTGTAAAAATAAGAACATACCGTATTCTAGCTTCTGTTGTGTATGTACTAGCTTTTTTTTAGGCTATATTTATGGAAATATATACATACATAATTTGTATATATTACATGTATAATATATAAAATAAACATATATATATATATATATATATATATATATATATATATATATATATATATATATATATATATATATATAATTATATATATAATATATATATATATATATATATATATATATATATATATATATATATATATATATATATATATATATATATATATATATATATATGACATGTGTATTATGTAACATGTGTATGTGTTGGAGTGTGCGTCTGTAGATTTTTCAGGGACGTACTAGTATGTGTTTTGGTGGTACAGCCCAAGAATATCTTCAACAAACGTGTATATCTGCGTCACGATGTAGTTCGTTTGGGTGGGGTGAGCTAATAGCATTTGCTTACATGCCAATCGCCCGCACTAGTACATGGAACAACACGGGCACCACCAACAACAATAACAAAAAAGTCAATAGCAACAATAATAATAATAATAATAATAATAATAATAATAATAATAATAATAATAATAATAATAATAATATAATAATAATGATAATAGTAATGATAATAATAATAATAAAAATAATAATAATAATAATAATAATAATAATAATAATAATAATAATAATAATAACCACAACAACAACAACAAAGATAATACAATAATAGGAGAAACAACTTTAGAAAAAGCAACGGCAGCTAAGATAATCCAACGGATGGGCATCCATGACCAAGGTAGCTAACTCTTTCAAATTGAAAGAATCCGAATAAGGATACACAGTTCTTTCCCCTGACTAGTCCGTTAGAAAGTATGCATGGTGAAGACATAATCGATGTGTAATAATAACCGGTATGCATGCAAATTTAAAAGGCTAACAGTCACAGCACAACGAACCTGAAATTTGTTTTATCGTTGTTTACCCTATCCACCGTATGTGACCTCAGGGTGAATTAAGGGGAAAGAACAAGATGAAAGAAAGAAGTGAAAGAGTTTGATTTGATTTGATTTAATTTGATTTAGTTTGATTTACCCATATCGACACAACTGAGGTGATCTCGGGGGTTTTGGTATGATTTTTTTTTAAATTTTGCCTGGACTGCCTGAAAAGAGCAAAGGGATCTTTAAAGATTATTTAATTGTTAAAAGTTTAGATGTGTAGCGTTAGTTTTGTTTTTAATTGTTGGTTTCACGGAGTGTTGTGATCCGACACACGGGACCTCCATATTATCATCCGTCTCCGCACACACACAAGCTAGATTGTACTGGGTCATTCACAAGTGTTTCTAGTCCCTGCCAACGATGGCTCGCTCCCTATGAAAAGTATTTACATCCACACATACCTCATACATACATGTACACACATACACACACACATCATACAGACACCAACACCCACCCACTACATAAAGTTCAAGACAACTACTCGCCACCACGCCGATAGGATGACGTCATGACAATACCATCTGACAACAACAGCTAAAAGTTCAAGTAAGAACACTTGAACAATTGATGGAGAAATGGGTCCCAGGCAATTAACCTTCCCACATTCCAATAAAGGGACAATTTAAGTCCCAGCAATTATTGATACCCCAACCCCGTTCCCCATCCATCCAACTAACTACCGAGATGATCTCGGGGCTTTTGGTATGATTTTTTTTAAAGTTTGCCCAGACTGCACTGTAAACAGCCAATGGGTCTTAAACGTTCCAACACTAACACTCATTGGATGTCTACCTACTCAGACAAGACGTAGGCATGGGATGGGGGGAGGGGGGGGAGGGGAGCGGGTGGTAGCACATACACACACACACACACACATACACCGAGTCCCCGACCTGCCTTACTACTACATACAAATCAGAGAACAAATTAAATATCAATATATAATGGTAAGCGCTAAATGAAACTTAACACTGCCTCTGGGATGTTGAAACAAGCTGTTGGACAGAAAATTTCAGGCAAACAATTCGTGACATACAAGAACCTTTACTTACTAAAGTTGTGGAGGCTGGCCGTGATTCGTGCATTGTTTTATTTACCCCTTGTATTTATTGTCCTGGCATGCGTACATCGGCAGACCAGAGCCGGCATCCGTCGTGAGTATATATATTATAGTCACATATACACTAGTGCATTCATGTTATCAGTCACCCCTAACAAGTATCCTGTGGGTACACTATATATGTTATCAGTCAACCCTAACAAGTATATGGGTAGACTATATATATCAGTCACTATAGTGAGCACTTTCCACAATGGCCTGCGCCCAGACCACCCCAAACAAGTATCCCGCTACTGCCACTGTGTCTAGATCTATAATGTCTTCGTCAGTCACCCCTAACAAGCTTCTTTACTTCTTACTTTTATCGCTTTCGAGAAGAGCGGAGGATTCATGTTATCAGTCAACCTAACAAGAGGCACTCTATTTTTAGCATCTGGTTACCCGCTTTGGAATGTCCTTGGGGGTTATTATAAGATAAGCGCAATAATGTGGGACTAGGGGCAATGGGCATAACATCAATGTCGTGATATCACGATGGATTAAAAGCAATATTTAAGAAACACAATACAAAAATAAGTGCACCCCTCTCTCTCTCTCTCTCTCTCGCACCACACACACACACATACCCACCCTATGGTGGATTAAAAGGAATAACCACAGGTGTCAGAGATACATTATGTTATTACCACGTGAATGCATCATGTATGTATGTATGTATGTATGTTCCATGTATGTATGACCTGTAATGTATGTATGTATGTATGTATGTGTGTGTCTTTATGAACAATACGGAAATATGACCTCCTTTTTACTTATTGTGTGTGTTACCCGTTTGGAATGTCTTCATTGTGTCTTTGATACTCCACCTCTGCATCATGTGTATATGTATGTATGTATGTATGACGTAAAGTATATGTGTGTGTATTTGACATTATTGTGTGTGTCTCTCTCTCTCTCTGCTCTCTCTCTCTCTCTCTCTCTCTCTCTCTCTCTCTCTCTCTCTCTCTCTCTCTCCTCTTCCCTCTCTCTCTTCCCTCCTCTTTCTCTTCCCTCCCTCCCTCCCTCCTCTCTCTCTCTCTCTCTCTCTCTCTCTCTCTCTCTCTCTCTCTCTCTCTTCTTCGTCCATCATTATTATTATCATCTTATCATTACCAATATTATTATGATGATGATGATGACGATGAACATCATCATCATTATTATATTATCACTATTATCATTGTTATTATTTTTTATCATTGCTATTTTTGTTATTATTTTTATGTATATTATTTTCCTTAGCACAATGTATTATCATTACTATTATCATTATCGGAAGGAGCGAATCATCGACATAGCGCCGCCATGGTTCACTGCGGTTCACACTGACGTCAGTACCAATATAAACGAATTTAAAAAATAGTGAACATTCTTATAGCGCCACTCTTCATATTATAAAATACAAAACGCGCTATGGGCGTTTCACAATAACTATTGATATATTTGTGCTGACATAAAAACATAGAGAACATTACCATAATAATATATGTTATGAACATTACATAACGAGTGTACCACAGTGTAGAGAAAGTACCAACATAATAAATTGGAATAATCTACATTATGACATGGGTTGAAGCTTAATTTTTTAATAGTAATAGCTTTAACTGTTAAGACCAACTTGACGAAGTCGAATTCTTCATGACGTCATCAACCCTTCAACTTCAACTTCAAGGCCACCGACGACGCGAGAGATATTTCAAAATTCTATGCAGGGGGGGGCGCTGAATGTACGACCTACGGCAGACGAGAGAGGGTTCAATGCCGTCGCATAAAGGGACAGCACCTGATTTTTACGTCGCTGACAATTCCGAGGCTCTCTCCGAAACCGTCATTTCAACGTAGCGTAACACAGAAGGGAGGAAATCGTTTAACTTTAATAGACGCCGTGAGAATTGCCACAAACGTACAAAAGAAGAAAAAGAAGAAGAAGAAGAAAAAAAATCACACACACACACACACACACATACAATTAAAAATTTATAATAATAATAATAATATTAAAAAGTTTAAAAAAATTAGGCGCCGTTGCGAACACAATATAATGTAGATCTCTAGTTGTCACAACGAAGAAGCAAGTATAACGTCACATTCCAATGCTAACAAACATCAAACATAATGTTATAAAATATAGTGGTCTTTAAAAAGGGGGGGGAGGGTGGCTGAGGGAGGCATTTTTACCCCAAATTGGACAAATTTAGCTTATTAAACTATTGGATGGACCTTTACATTGGTACCATTATAATAAATTTAAAAAAAGCTCAGTAGATTCTTTCATTTTATACGATTTTTTTAAAGAAACGACATAGATCTGTTGTGCTATAAAAGCAGAAATTGTGTTTAAAGTATCACCATGGCAAGTTAATTTAAGCATCACCATTTAAGTACCATTTAAGCATCACAAATGTACCATTTAAGCATCACAATGTACCATTTAAGCATCACAATGTACCATTTAAGCAATGTCACAATGTACCATTTAAGCATCACAATGTACCATTTAAGCATCACAATGTACCATTGTAATTTAAGCATCACAATGTACCATTTAAGCATCACAATGTACCATTTAAGCATCACAATGTACCATTTAAGCATTTAAGCATCACAATTTAAGTCACCCATTTAAGCATCACAATGTACCATTTAAGCATCACAATGTACCATTTAAGCATCACAATGTACCATTTAAGCATCACAATGTACCATTTTAAGCATCACAATGTACCATTTAAGCATCACATGTACCATTTAAGTACCATTTTTAAGCATCACAATGTACCATTTAAGCATCACCCATTTAAGTACCATTTAATTTTAGCATCACAATGTACCATTTAAGCATCACAATGTACCATTTAAGCATCAAATGTACCATTTTCACAATGTACCATTTAAGCATCACAATGTACCATTTAAGCATCACAATGTACCATTTAAGCATCACAATGTACCATTTAAGCATCACAATGTACCATTTAAGCATCACAATGTACCATTTAAGCATCACAATGTACCATTTAAGCATCACAATGTACCATTTTAAGCATCATAATGTACCATTTAAGCATCACCCATTTAAGCATCACAATGTACCATTTAAGCATCACAATGTACCATTTAAGCATCACAATGTACCATTTAAGCATCACCATGTACCATTTAAGCATCACAATGTACCATTTAAGCATCACGATGTACCATTTAAGCATCACAATGTACCATTTTAAGCATCACAATGTACCATTTAAGCATCACAATGTACCATTTAAGCATCACAATGTACCATTTAAGCATCACCATGTACCATTTAAGCATCACAATGTACCATTTTAAGCATCACAATGTACCATTTAAGCATCACAATGTACCATTTAAGCATCACAATGTACTCTATACCAAAAATGCTTTAGAATAACTGGAACTGCATTGTCATGGTTCAAATCGAACCTAATTGGGCTTTGGTGAATGGTGTCAAATCTGACAACCATTGGTTGAAATTTGGAATGTGCCAGCGTTCAGTACTGGTGCCTGTCCTTTAAAAGAAAATCTAAGAAGTCCTAAAGTTGTCCAATATAATGCTGCCAGATTGATTTTAAAGAAAAACAAATTAGCATAAATAAGCTGCTACATCTCTCCTCCATGAATTATACTGGCTACCTGTTTTGTACATAAGATATATATGCACAATATTTGTTTACAAAACTCTCAACAGTGACAGCCCCATTTACATCAAAGACCTCTTTCGAATATCTTTATCCCGACAAGAAACCTATGATCAAATAATGACAAAACTCTTAGTAAAACCTAAAATAACTCGCAAAATCGATGAACAATCTTTTGAATTCTCGGCTCCCCTTTCTCTGAAAATAGAAACAAATGCTTTTTCGGCTAATTTAGACATGCCGAGTACAATGGTAGTTTTCAGTCGTAACACACTCCAATAGTAGTGGTTAAAATTGGATATCTTAAATAATATTTTTTTAATCATGTTAAGGATCTCGACTCCCCCCCCCCCCCCCCCACCCCACCAGGTAAGACAAGAACGTGATGCTGTGATTATTTTTCTTCTAAATCAATCACACTCGGTAGACAAACTTTTCGACTAGACTGCGGAATAATCTAAAGAATATGAATGACGTGTGCAACAAACGGGAAGTAAAGCGTGCATCTACGTGTGTGTGTGTGTGTGTGTGTGTATGTGTGTAGGGGGGAGTGGGGGGGGGTGTCAACGATGGAGGGAGGAGCGATTGAATGAAACATTTAATTCACGTGTGCAGACTGTGAATGAATGAAATGGCAAGATTGCATATCTCCGTCCTGCGTGGCTTTGGTGCAACAAGGAGAAGTCGTGGATCTTCTTGTGGCGCTAAAACTAAAATGCCAGGAATGCGTATATCCGCCGTGTCCCTAGGCCTAATCTAGCTAGCGGCTCTGTCTAGCTGCTAACGCAGGAAGTGCCCTCCCCCCCTTTTATAGATCTAGATCTAGTAATTTATACCTTCTTTACACTACGTCACCGTTTCGTCACGAGCCGCTGAAGAATCCAAGCAATGGAGTCGCAAAACCTCTCATTCCCAAACTCATGACATAAAATAAATGCCACCCTTTAAAAAAAAAAAAAAAGAATTTAGTGCTTCTTTTATCATTTGTTTTCTTTAAAGTGGCTTAACGAAAAGGACACACAGTGACACAGTTGAATTAACTACTAACTGGGGTGAAACATACTCTACTATTATACATAATTTAGTATCACATGGCAACGGGTTGAGATTGGGGGAGGGGGGGGTGAGAACACAATTTTAAATGGTTTTTGTTGAGCTATGCGTTGGGTCGGATGCGTGGGTGGGTGGAGGTAAAAGTGCAACATGAGCAGAACAGGTGCTGAGGTTTTATTTGCACGTGGTAACAACCGGACGTTTGTGACTAAATGTGTGTGTGTGTGTGTGTGTGTGTGTGTGTATGCATGAGCGTGAGTGTTGGTATCAATGTTAATGTGCGTTTGTGTCACATGTGCTCGTTTAAAGAGAGAGAGGGGGCGAAGAAAGAGAAAGGGGCGAAGAAAGAGAAAAAGGGGGAAGAGAGATATATATAGAGGGATAGAGATTACATCATCGTGTCAAAGCAAGAAACTGACAAACGACATTTTTTTTGGTCAAAATGACTTGTTTCCCTTTGATACATATTGTGTCAAATCCTCAGCTCTCTTCTAGCATCAGTAGTTTTCTTGTTATTGAATATCGTCTAGAAAAAAAACTGTAAAACCCGTGCGAACAAGAAAGCGACAATGGATCATGTCGGTTTTTGAATTGCTTTCTTGTATAGCGATATTCCGACAACGTCCCTTGTCGGATTCTAGCACTGACAATTTTGGCACTTTGAGGACAACAGTTATGAGGTGTCAATAACGTATGTCGGGATTTGCTTCTAAACTGGCACATCCTCATACACCTAGTGTGTGTCACTATGATGTCACAAAAACAAAAGTAATAAAGAATGAAGCACATTGTTGTGTAGAGAGACTTTAGAAAGAAAACAGATTTATAGCACCCAACTCAATTATGTCGATATTATCACGATTATTTTCATGGATTATTTATTTTTTACATTTTATCCATTGCATTTTATGATATAATTCAATTCACAATCTAAATTGACACTGGTTATAATGGTAGTGGTGGCTGGCTGGCTGGATAGGTGAGTGGCTCGCGTCAACGAAAGAGAAAACAAGAAAGAATGGAATGCTTTTGTTCTGTATGTTGTGTGAGAAATATAAAGAGAAGGGGATGAAGGGCGGGGTGGTGCTTTTGTAAATTGTCAAACGACCTTCATATCAATATATATACAGAAAAATGGCACTGATCAAATTACAGAATCAGCTCCTTCCCCCGATTTCTCTCTCTTTCTCTCTCTCTCTCTCTCTCTCTCTCTCTCTCTCTCTCTCTCTCTCTCTCTCTCTCTCTCTCTCTCTCTCTCTCTCTCTCTCTAACGGCAGTGACAGAGATCCAACCTATGTTCCTCATATTCGTAAGAGGCGTTTGTCTTTAATCACTTTGATTCAGACGATCAACCAATGATGAAATGTGTAGGAGACAAGCCAGCTCCGTCTGCTAAACCCAAGGCGTGGACAGTACTATTTCAACTTTGTAATTATAAAACCTGTTCAAAATGGCGGCTTAGGTGAATGGAAATTATATTTTTAGAGACTTTGAAACGTTCCGTAACCGAACGTCACTTCTGGTAGAAATCTTCCTTAAATGAAATCGATCCTGGAATCACTTAGGACCTACATGCAAAATACGGTCACCCGTAATGGCCAGACAACAGAACCTTTGGCGAACAAAGAACGACCAACTCATAATTATATACATGATGTATATATATATATATATATATATATATATATATGTGTGTGTGTGTGTGTGTGTGTGTATAGATACAAGCGATGAAACAGGAATTAGTGGGAAGGGATACTAAAATTTATATGAATGAAAACTTTATTCTTATTTTGATGAACACACAGACTTGTACAGCAATGTGTTCAATAATGATGTGGGGGAAAAAGTGTGTGTATTTTATGAAGACTACACAGTACAATCTTTGTCGTTAAGAAGAAGTGTTGCTTTGTGTTATCCACACATGTCAAAAAGAATGAACTTGAAAAATATGGCAAGTTAATAATGCATAGTGTTACAGAAACACTTTTCAATCATATATATATAATATATATATATATATATATATATATATTATATATATATATATGTTTCCAATCTTTGCTAAATCTGAAAAATGTCAAGCCCACACAATATTTCAGCAAGTTGTTTCTGTTTATTTGCAAGTGACATTACTTACATTATATGGCTATATTTATAAATAGAATGCATGTAAGGTTACATGTTTTACATGGGATGATATTCTCATTATAAAAATCTTATTTCAACCCAGTCATAATATTGTGAGTTCCAAGCAAAAAGTAGTAAATAAGAGAGAGCTTCAAGGCCGTTACGACCTGTAGAGCCGGAGCATATCCCAGTTTCTATAGCATGAAACGGAACACTTGAACGGGTGATAATAATCACCTCCTGGACAGGACGTTAGTCTGACACATATTTTTACCCCCAAACTAGAGCTTATGTACCCAATTTCACCTCAGTCGAGAGGGAAAATACGTGTTACGTGTCTTTTCCAAGGAACACAATGTAGAACCTAGCTTTGTTAAGATTCTAATCTGGAACCCCGTGATCCCAAGTCCAGCAACCCCACCATTTGGCCACCAATGCCACATCAGCAAACAACAATCTAATTGATCCGTTTAGAAACGTTCGCATTGACAATTCTGCACATTGAGCCTTAAAAATCATCAAAATGATGTTTGTTTACAAAACTTATAAAACTCTTTTACAACCATTTTTTCCCTTTTCACACTCTAATGGAAAAGAAAAATTTAAAACAAGTTTCAAAAATCCACATACAGCCACATAAAAAGCATTCATCCTATCTAGACATGAATGAAAGATTTGTGTGACAATAATTGCAGCATCAAAAATCCACATACAGCCACATAAAAGCATTCATCCTATCTAGACATGAATGAATGATTTGTGTGACAATAATTACAGCAAACAGTGACCAAATAAACAGAGTTTTTCAGTTGTAACACTCCAATGGAAGATGGACACAAAACTAACAGAGTAATAGTGTTGATTTTAATTTAAATGTTAAAAAGGAACTAATTGTACTGCACCATCCATTATCTGCTAACGCAAAAAGGTTTCTGGTACATTGCCTCTTCAAACTCAACTAGATATAATAAAATATAAATATGCAACCTCAACTAGATATATATATAAATATAATATATTTGACATGTATTGTGAAAAGATGGAGGAAAACCTGTTTCTTTACATTAATTATTTTTAATTACAAATCCTTATACATGCGAAATAGATTATAATTAATATGAAATAAATCAAAAAGACCTTGTGCACAGATAGAGAAACTGTACATTGTATGTAATCAGTATTGAGTCATATATATATATATATATATATATATATATATATATATATTTATTTTACCTGATATCTAAATGCAAAAAAAATGAATTTATGATGGTAATTTTCATGTCAGCGAATTGTTCCATTGGCATTTAATGCTCGTATTCCATCCATTATCATCTTAGGCCTACACTCCAATCGATCTCTGCTAATTGATCAAAATTAATAATGATAGATTTATAACAAGAACTCCTTTATGGTTTGTATAAACCGAGACACCAATAATTATTTTCAAAATTGTCATAGATCTATAAAATGCAAAAGCTATGACACTGCAAAGATAAAAACAACTTCTCTTTGAAAAATAAGTTAAATAAAAACAAAATATAATGTAATTTACATATCTACAAAGTAAAAGAAAAAAAAACTGGTAGCCATTTAAAACCAATCTGTCCCAGTCCTTTTCACTAAGTTCAATTTATTTTTATAAACTTGAAACCAGCCTGTAGTGTGAACTGTGAATTATTTATTTTAATCTTTTGGGTTGGGGCGTTATTACTATCAGTATAATTAAAATACCCATCAACCAAACAATGAAAGAAATAAAGGGGGGGGTGGGGGGAATTAGGAAAATATAATATTTATAAACAAAATTAATCATAAAACTTAACAGGTATATATTTTAAAATATTTGATTAAAAAAATAAAACTGCATAAAAGCTACAGTAATGAAAAAAATAAATATATTTAGATCTATAAGCCCAATTAATCTAGAAAATCTTTTTAAATGGGGCATATTATAAGATTTATTTCTCTCTCTCTCTCTGTTTTGTTTTTCTCATTCCCACAGATGAAGCGACCATAGATCTCCTAGAAACGTGCAGATCTATTATTATAAAAGTATATCGACCTGCCTGCCGTTCATGAAAGTGAAGAACGGAGCGATTGAGTCAAAATATGCCGACATGTCGCGGTCCCAGCACACACACACACACACACTCAAGTTTTGAAGTGAGACGACGACACTGGCCCCCTGCCGACATGCTTGACATTCCACACATTCGGGACCAGCTCGACACGGGTCACAGCTTGCGTCTCCTCACCCACCAGTGGCTCACACAGCCAAGCTCTGGTAGATCTACTGATATTAAGCTTATACATACGTATCGCTATTCCTCATGCAACATCATTGGTAGATTATATGCGCACACAATATTTATCTAAATAGGATCAATTGAAAACGAGATATCTGTACATGATGACATGTGTATAGTGTATTATTATCTACAACAAAGACTACTTGACTTGCCTTCCCTTTCTTTCATTAAAGGATTCTTTATTTCTCTCCATAAATATTTAATATACTCGAATGTACCACAAACACTTTAGATTGAACGAAACTGGTGCAAGACCTCATTTCGTTTTTGTTTTGTTTTCTCTTTTTATGATGAAGTTTATCAAGACCTAGATCTAGATCTTGACACAATCATTAACTGAGGCTTCGTGAAAAGAACGAGATGACTGAATGACTTTATTTGATAATTTTAATCTAGCTCTAGATATATTCTATAATATATATATATATATATATATATATATATATATATATATATATAGAGAGAGAGAGAGAGAGAGAGAGAGAGAGAGAGAGAGAGAGAGAGAGAGAGAGAGAGATCTAGAACTAGATGCTAGTTACTGAAGCAGACTTTGAAATCATGGTCACATGAATTTGTGTGTCGTGTGTGTGTAATTGTTGTGGGTGAAATGATTCGTTGTTTGGGCTTTTTTTATGGGGGAGCGGGACGGCTTTTTTGTCCAGATAGATCTAGATCTAATCTTGATCAAATCTTTTCTGATCATCATTATGATTATTGGGATAACTAGACAACTAGTGACATATAAAGGGACAAAGAACAGGGGATTTGGGGTGGGATCGTAGTCTAAATAAGACAAAGAAATAGGCCCATTTAGTATTTAGTTCTAGTTCTACAATCTCAATCGATGTTCATCATATTTGAGAGAACACATGCAGTGTCAGCGATCTTCAGTAAACGGTCACTAGATTAAACGGTCATGTTTGCGATGGCTCGGCGCTTGAGTTTGAGTACATCTCGTAGTGGCAAGAACGAACAAAAAGGCTGAGTGAGTGGCGTCCGAAATCAGGCCTAGCCCGAGAAATAGATCAACTGGATCTAATCTAGTTCTAGATCCATGGAGTTAATCAAATAAAAACATTAAATGAATGTATCTTGATCATATTCATGACATAAATACATGCGACATGAACTGGTTTTGAAATAAGTTGAACACTGAAAATATTAATCGTAGACGCTAAAAATAACACACGCACACATGGGTGGAGTCAAGGGGCAACAATGCACGATGCCCTCGTTTTACTCGAAGTGCTTACGGTGCGACTCCGAAACGCATGAGTTTGTGTTTTTTCCCCCAAATTTTATTTTAAATGGATAGAGATCTACATAAGAAAAACAACTTACCATTTCTGCCAGATTTTTCCACCATAGAAGCTGCCCGTGAGAGCACATCGAGTGGTGATTCCATCATAGTTTCATTCGGAGTTGTGACAAAAGCCGTTGAATGCAAAGGAAGTCGTCGCTAGTTATCTCCCAGATGAATGAATAGCACCCACATTCCAAACAGATAAAAAAGGAATTCACGGTCACCGACTTATAATGCTTCCTAGATTTTGGTATGATATTGTGTAGTTCGTTTTAAAACGATCCACCGAATGTTCCAAAGTTCATAAATAACGATTTGAAATTCAAATAACAACCAGTGTAAGTTTTCATTCCCTCAAGCCAGCACAAGGCCTGTGAGAGAAACATCGGTCAAGAATGATCGGAATGTTTGTAGTCACATGACCGACTCTCGTCACGTGACCTAATTCGCTGCCTGTCTGTGGTGGGAAAAGAGTTTAGGCCCAGTTTATGAAGAGGAGTCACCCCGAGTCTTAATCCTGTAAATAAAATTGATTATGGATCTCGTTAAATATTGCCTAATGAACACGCCACTTTAAATATCCTCATTAACTAAAAGCTATGAAATGTAAATATATTCGATGACTGGCAACAGCTTGCCTGGCCTTACCATCGAGGCAGCTTTCGCCAACCAATTTCAATGTCGGTTTATTTCCTCTGCAAACACGCAGGCGCTGGAATGTCAAACATGCACTGACGTCAAAATAAGATAAGAATAGGCGAGAGAGAGAGAGAGAGAGAGAGAGAGAGAGAGAGAGAGAGAGAGAGAGAGAGAGAGAGATAAGATAAGAATATAGGCGAGAGAGAGAGAGAGAGAGAGAGAGAGAGAGAGAGAGAGAGAGAGAGAGAGAGAGAGGAGAGAGAGAGAGAGAGAGAGAGAGAGAGAATTATAAGGGCGATATGGTGGTTGAACTTTTAAAGCCAGAAAGAAATATGATAATGTTGCTGCATCAGCTAGGCCTATTTCATGTACTACTTTATAGCACTTTGTTACATCGCGTTATGACTCATTTACTTAGCCGCATTCACTTTACAATTAATTATGGGCTTTAGCATGTCTGAATATACTAATTGCTTATGATTGAAACACGTCTCTTTCTCCTTTTTTAAATAATACTAATAACAGTAATACTACTACTACCGGTACTACTACTACTACTACTACTACTACTACTACTACTACTACTACTACTACTACTACTACTACTACTACTACTACTACTATTACTACAACTACTACTAATATTAATAATAACAGTAGCAATAATAATAATCATGATATACAATGTATTAATAATAATGAAATAATAATGATGATAAAGATGATGATAATAATAATAATAATAATATAAGTAATAATAATTATAGTAATAATAATAATAATAATAATAATAATAATAATAATAATAATAAGGAGACGAGGGAGGAGAAGAGGAAGAAGAAGAGCATTGTACACGTTACCCTGCCTGTATCCCTTGGCTCAGGCCTTAACAAGTAGTTAATCAGTCAGCAATAAATAGACCGAGCAAAAAAATTTCAGAGCGTCAGTACAAAGCGTGTTACAACTACATGTCTATTGTTATAATGTATGCTCCCCATGGAATTGTAAAAAAAACTTTAAATGAAATAGTCTGCTGGACGGAGGTAGTGGTGGGGAAGGGGACGCCATAGTCCAGAGGCAAAGTGTCGGTCTCTCAACCGAAAGGTAGTGAGTTCGAGCTCCGCCAACGATTGAACAAATTTCTCGATTATTTTTTTTCGAACAAAATCTGCCCCCCCCACCCCCTTCTTGGTCCTGGAAGGTGGGCGACACCTAGTCCCATTGTAGACAGACGATAAAAAAGGAGGGCCCGTTTGCAGATCACAACACTCTGTGCACGTTAAAGATATTTGGATGTCCGGGCAAAATTTAAAAAATCCTACCAAAACCCCCGAGATCACCTTAGTTGTGGATGTGGGTAAAACAAATCAAATCAAATATATGAAGAGAAGCAAAGGTTCGATCAGCCAATCGGGCTCCTTCTCATTGCTTACGTTGGATACCATGGCTTGCCATTCGCCTCTCTGTAATGCGAATCAAAGGTTATTTATAAAGCATCAAATATTATGAATTGTTTTTCACTTTACCTGATCAAATCCATTCCATTGGTATTGCAATGCAATGGTAGCTGCCTTGTCTACACATAGAATATATCCTAAAACCTTGATTACAATCTTCAAAGTGTGTGGATGCTGTGTTTGAAGCCAAATGCTTTGATGTGAATATAGTAACAAAGTAAAGACAAAGAACAGCCAAACAAACGTGTTTATCGTCACATGTCTTCGTTTAAAATTCCCTTATAGTGGACGCTATCTCAAATTTGCTGTGGGAATCAAGCAGACACAGTTTGGATCCCTGATACTGATAATGATACAAACACATTTACGTAGAACTTGTTTTCGCAAACACACACTTACATACGTACATACCGTTCTTAAACACACACACACACACACACCTAATACGCCAATTACAACGTTTGTATTATGTAATCTCCAATTAAAATGCACTCATTCAATTTTATTTTTTCGTTGTCTTCTTCGCCCACCAATCCTGAGGTCACTGCCATAGTGGACAGGGCTTCAAAGAAACAAACACTTTGGTCACATCTTGTGGCTAGTTGATGGTCACTCCTGGTAGGTCCTTTACTTTTTTCCTTTCACTTCTTCGCTTCTCTTTCATCTTGCTGTATCTTCTTCTTAATTCGCCCTGACATCACCACATATCGTGGATGTGGTAAATTTCAATTTTCAATAGAGCAAATGAAGCCCACACATATTATTTCTAATTCCTCTTCGTCGATTATATTTTACATGACAACAACAATATTATTATTATGTTCATCTCAGTGAGAGAGGTTGCCGGTTCGTGCTTGACTCAATCGTTCGCCACATTGAATGATGTTTCGGTAGGTACAATCAATAAATTGATAACATGGAAGATCTCCCACGTGCACCTCGATCGGTTATCTCCTGGTTTGAATGGAATATCGTGTCTTCTATCCTGAAGTTTATAATGAACGTAGCAAGGCCTAGATCTACGCTAACAAGAAAATAAATAAAAAGTTCGCTTTAGGCACTAAAAGCTTAAAATTTAAGCTTTAAGTTAAATAGCAGAAGCTCCCCAGGGTTAGATTTATGTTCTGAGTTAGTTGTTCTTTGAGCGTCAAAAGGCTACGTTTGCCAGGCCACTATGAGTAACCATAATTGTTTGCATACAGGTTCTAAATGATCCAAAGGTCATTTTCCTTTGAATAATATTTCTACCAGAAGTGACGTTTAATCATTTTAAGGAAGCTTTCATCGTTTCCCCGCAATGGCGTAGCTAGGTGTGACTATAATAAAGCATCAGCCACACCTTTAAAGAATGATTTTATTTCATACAAGCCATAAAAAAAAACGATTTTTAAAATTATTATTGTAAATTTCATTCAACTATCATTCCGGACATTGCGCTAGGCTTGGGCGCATGTCTGGCTTTGCATATGTATACAAGTTGTCAATCGATAGAGACCACTGAAACCACTATCAAACCATTTAGATCAGATCTAGCGCATTTCGTGCGTAGAGCCTTTTCCTGCGGGGCTTCCCTTTGAATCAATGATTTCCTTCTAGATTGTATACCTGTAATACATGTAATAGATGACATCGATATCATGGTTTAAAAAGGTTGGTATTGAAGCTCACGCTTCTCAAACTCACCTCAAATAATGAATTTAGATCTAGGCCGATACACATACATGTATTATTATTATGAACCGCGCGACAGGTTTTCAATTCGATCTATCTGCGTAGCTGGCCTTGACTAGAGTCTTGACTCAACGAAACCGAACTCTTGGCAAACAGAGCCAAAATATGTTTCGACCTTATCTTATTCCTTTTGTGTCATGTGTAGTTGTATAATTATGATTTTTTTTTGGTCCATCACGGTTGGGAATTAAAAATCTAGATTTTTTTTCTATTTGAAACAGGTTTTATAATATAATGTAAAGCATATTACATGTAATAATTTTATTTATTTTTAAAGCTGGAATTGCATCCTGACGCCTTATACTCATCTAAGTGGTGTCGTTGACGTAATCAGACATACATCTGGTTTAGCAACTCAAATTAAGAAAGATACTAAGACTTTTAAACATGACGGCAAGACTGTCAATTTCAATGTGCCACGAACACTCAAATTAAAAGAATTTGTTGAAGACTCTAGTACAGGATCAATTTCCCACTAAAAATACACTGACTTTTCTTTAGCACCAGCATTATGTCAATGTCAGTCCAGAAAACACAGTATATAGGATAATCGTCTTTATATCGACTGCGTGGCCATGTAAACATTGTTTTTGTACTTTAATGTACAAGAATTACTGATCAGGACGAGATTGATCCCCAGAGGTTCGAACCCCACTTCAGGCAATTCGTTATTTTTTTTTCTTTGGACATGCTCACTTGGGACCATATGAATGACAATGTTGCTCAATGATTCTAAGTCTATATTCCTTTCTTTAATGAATTGCGGCCGACACCTTTCGTGCCGGCGCTGGCCCTAGGCTATGATTTGAACCCATTATATAATTATAATTATGACGGGTAGGCTAACAGTCTCACTCAAGCTTGATTGTCTACCAATAGACCACTGAAGTAGAGCCACAAGAAGATAAGAAGACAGATGACATTAATGACAGCAAGGGTGAAAGTTGAAAGAAGTTCAATAACCACCAGTCTATGCGTTCTCTGTCTCTGTCTCTCTCTCACACTCTCACATACACACACACAGTCTGTCTGTGTGTCTCTATCTCACTCCAGTTTCTGCTGACTGTGCCTGTTCATCCTTTTGTGCTCTTGTAATGGTATGAACCAATTATGACTTTCAATCTGTTCCGTCTTCTTATGGCCTGCTTCCACGGAGCATCACAATAATCACATGTATTTTATGCGCGTATAATCACGTTTTTGCTTCCATGAAATGCGTAGCCGGCACACGGTTATTTTTTTTTCACGCATAAAGAATACGTCACATGTGCAGAAGGTAGGTAAAAGGTAGGAAAATGACCGTCAACAATAATATAATAATATGATATGGCCTTTCTTACATCAATATTGACGATCGTGTAGTAACATAATGGGCAGCTGTAGCTCCTCTTTTAACTTTATCAGAATAATGAACTGATCAATACGTTTGTTGAGTTACACGATGTTGTACAAAGACTAAAGTTTGGATCCCTGATAGTGATACGTGTATCTACAAAGACTAAAGTTTGGATCCCTGATACTATTATAATGATAATGATTCACGTGTTTAATTTGGTGTTAATGTCACACTTGCAGCCGGACGGAGCAAATTTTTCTTCAAAACACAATTAATGAAGTGTGTCATCGAGTCTATTTTCTCTCTCTCTCTCTCTCCCTTGGCCCAGGTATGGCAGTGTTTAAAATAATACAAAACATGTATATCTATCCAAGCCCCCCCCCCCCCCCCCCCCCCCCAGCGTCTGTCTGCCTCTCCCTCATTCCCTCACCTCTTAATTGTTCTGCCAGTGTTAATTCACAATAAATATTACTGTTAAATCTTTTGCCTTGTTATTACAAACTTAAAATGTAAAGTGAATTATTCTTGCCGTAGACAACTGGTAGAAAGGCGGGCGGGTAGGAAACTTATGCAGCGCGTCATGAGTTCTAGGAAAAGCACAATCGAAACTGAACAAGTCAATGATTAGGACGTGTTTAGTGGAATGATAATCGAGGAGAGAGAGAGAGAGAGAGAGAGAGAGAGAGGGAGAGAGAGAGAGAGAGAGAGAGAGAGAGAGAGAGAGAGAGAGAGAGAGAGAGAGAGAGAGAGAGAGAGAGAGAGAGAGAGAGAGACTAAGAGAGAGAGAGAGAGAGAGAGAGAGAGAGAGAGAGAGAGAGAGAGAGAGAGAGAGAGAGAGACAGAGAGAGAGAGAGAGAGAGAGAGAGAGAGAGAGAGAGAGAGAGAGAGAGAGAGAGAGAGAGAGAGAGAGAGAGAGAGAGAGAGAGAGAGAGAGAGAGAGAGAGAGAGAGAGAGAGGAGAGAGAGAGAGAGAGAGAGAGAGAGAGAGAGAGAGAGAGAGAGAGAGAGAGAGAGAGAGAGAGAGAGAGAGAGAGAGAGAGAGAGAGAGAGAGAGAGAGAGAGAGAGAGAGAGAGAGAGAGAGGGAGAGAGAGTGCTAGGTTAGGAATAAAGAGTTGCATCGACGATTATTCCAGTGCATAATTGTATTGATTATAAATACATCCATTTGGAGATGGGTTTTTTAAAACTTCTACATAATAATAATAAGAGTAAGAGACCACTGTACTGACTACTATACAGGACTACATAAGACTAAATTATTATAATAGATTTTTAAAGTATATGTACGTCGGTGGCCGAGTGATTAGTAGGGGATCATGACGTCCCGCTAGTTGAAGATCAGGAGGTGATTATTATCTTAATATCACATGTTCCGCTTCACTAGAATCATTTCAATTGTCATTCTTTAATTTAGCCATGTTTGGTCAAATGATCATTCCGAATTTAGCCATATAATATAATGCAACGCAGCTTTTTGTGTGTGTGTGTGTGTGTGTGTGTGTTAATGGCTAAATTTTTTCAATGGAATCATTCCGAATTGCCATTTATGTGTGTGTGTGTATGTGTGTTAGTGTTAATGGCAAAGAATCATCCCGTAATTTACCCATGTTTTTGCATATGGAATGAATTTCAATTGAATCATTCCGTAAAGACAAACACTCAAACAGTAGCACACAGACGATATTTGACTAACCAAGTAGAAAACCACCGAAACTGACATACAATGTAAAACTGTATCATTTTGTATGTAAAAAGTCAACTGGTATACTACAAAACAAAAGCCGACTGTTGATAAAATAATATAAATTTCTTTCTGCCTGATCTCTGTCTGTATGTTTGATTTGATTTGACTTACCCACATCCACGACTCAGGTGATCTCGGCGTTTTTGATAGGATTTTTAAAGAAAAAACAGACTAAATCTTTAATATATTGAGAAGTTCCTTTTTTATTCCGTCTCGGATAGGACTAATCCACCTACATACACCACAGGGTTAGTTTTTGCTGAAGAAAATAAAAGTTCAACCGTTGGCGGGGCTGGAACATACTACCTTTTGGTTGAGAGGCCAATTTCTGGAAATCTCTCTATTTCATTTCAAACGATGGATAATAATTAATGACACATGTATTGACATTAAAATTAAGCTTCAAAGATTCCAAAAGCTAGAAAACAAACAAGCCATTACCACTAATGTTAAAACCAAGGTTAACACAAAATGTTATTTGAAAGGCAGTTTCCAAGTGGTTGCAACCCTCATTCTAAACATGCTAAGACTTCTACGACATTTCACTTGAGCCATGGCCTGAATGCGGCCTCATGGCCTGTTTCTCAATAAACGGGCCTACCATTTCAAGAAGATGGTAATATATATCCTCATCCATACGCAGATAATTTCTGAATCAGATGCGGGTATTCCAACCCTGGTCGCCGGCCTCTTGAACAGAGGCCTTTAGGCCAAGAGGAAACTAAATATTTATTAAAATTAAAATTAGACAGTCAACGCGGGAAAATACCAAATACGTTCCTTCAACAAGTTTCTAGTCGAAACTGAACAAGTCAGTGTGTTTCTCATCCAAGGCCTAGGCTAGTTGAAGTAGCCATTGTTTTGGTCACCAATTTATTGAATTGTACAAAGAATATGAATGTTTTGGAGAATCAAAAGTCTATAGCAACAGACAACTCAAAAAACAGAGCTTTTTCAACTGGTTTATGATAAATGATCGTGATTCGGTAAAAAGAAAATAAACAATATGAGAAGTTCATTCAGGAAAGAGCTGAAGAAAATAAGAGATTCCACGTAGTGAATTTTAAATCAAAGATCTACAGAAAACGCAATGTTGTGGTCAGTCTAGGGTGTGCCATACTATCCTGTTTCTCAATAAACGAATTTCAGGATGAAAACCTCATCCATACACAGATAATTTCTGTAATCAGATGCATAATCAGTCAGTTCCTTCAACAAGTTTGTGAGTGGTTTCTGTCTCAGAGTAGCCATTGTTTACACCACATCGATGGTTTTTGTCTCCGCTTTTCTTTTTATTAAATAATGAAAATCACCAAGCTTGAGACAACAACATCTAACTAGGGCTGCCATACTAAATGAATAGGAAAACCTGTGTCAACTTTTCTAGGCGGCGGCTCCCTCAAGGCCGCACCTCGAGGGAAACCTGCGTCGTGGATGGCCGGCTTAAGAATCAAGTCTTCACGTGGTCAATCCTTCCTTATCATCAGGTAGTTAAAATTACATATTCATATACATATATATGTTCAATGATACTCAATCTGATGCAAACAAATTCAATACAAATATAACATATAATTAACTCACTCACTTCAATCACTGGCATGTACTGGGAGTTCGATGATGACAGGGTGCTGCTATGCAACATTTCCTTAATTTTTTTTCTTATTACAATGTGTGTGTGTGTGTGTATATATATATAATCATGTAATACCATTAATAGAAAGAAAATCTAAAAACAAAATCTCAATTGAATTCCAAAACAAATCTTCCAGTTATAAAAAGCAACCACTAACCTTTTCTTAAGGATTAAACCAAAACAAAGATAAAATAAAACCCACAAACCACGTACAAAAGGACCACTCCATCTTTCGCTACTTTCAGACAACAATGAAATAAAAGTACAGTTCTTTATTGCGCAAAGCCTGCGGAAAGATCTTCAAATAAATGACAAAAAACTTGCAGGGGATCAATCACATTTCATTGTCAAAGCCTAAAAACAAAAATTAATGAAAATGTCAATATTATACTTAATTTGTTTGATATTTCAGCTCACTGTAGAGAGAGAAAATGGAAAGAAGAAAAAAGATAAAAAAAGGGGCTCTCACTCTTCATAGTACAAATTGATCTGAACCCCCCCCCCCCCCCCCCCCCCCCAACAAAAACAATACAAACTATGCATAACAAAAAACTAAAATGAAAACAAGAACCACTCCTAGAAATAAGAGAACAAAAGGAGACGAAGACAAGCTAAAAGAATAACAAACAACCCCTTGCCCTCCCCCAAACAGTAGGAAACAACTCATGCTATGCTAATACTATACTGTGCTTTAACAGCATTACGTTTTTGTTCTGACTATTTCATGGTTACAGAAAAGAAAAACACACAAACAAAACAAAAACACAGGAAAAAAGCATAAATATGGAACTTAAACTATATTATATATATATATTGTGTTATATAATATATAACTTAATAGCAAGAAAACAACATTTTAAAATGCCTTGATCAGACTTGAAAATTAATTTTTGATATAGGGCGACAAATTTTATCATCTGTCATGTCAGTAATAAAGGATAGCATTTTAATGACCTTGCAACGATGTTGAGATTAAATCCTTACATGTCAAGTACTAAGAAATATTTTCCCAAGGACTGGGAACAGAAGAAATGTCCTCTTATGGCCAGGCGCTCTCTGAATAATCGCATGTCACATTTAATGGTGTATGACTATGTCCACATCACAAACAATTCATAAGACATGGTCTCACAGACAATGAAATTTTAAAACTTTTTCACTAAAAGAAAAGTAGAAATATAATGTGCAACATAACAATGCATACATAATATCACTTTTTTGTTACACAAAAAAAATTAAAACAAAAAGATTCTACAAGAAACCCATCTATAAGACTGCAAAAATGGACGCATTCTGTCTATCTGCTCTCTCCCTCAAACCCCGCCTCCTCTGTCACTTCCTCCCAAGTTATGATTTAATATTTTTACAATCGATGGGTTTAGGCCAATGTGAACAATTCTTTGAGCCAGGTATAAGCTGAACATGTGCACTTTTTCCTTTTAAAGTTTGTTGTTGTTTTCTTTTCGTATTCAGTTTTGAGACGATATCTTGAATATTACGTCTGTGTCTGAAGTAACAGACTTCAAACAACAATCACATGACATTCTGCTACTGACCGACAAAAATCTAGTCTCTCCTCTGGCTTTTCTTAGGCTTAAGTCAATGGTGATTGGAGGACCCATCAACACCTCCATAATTAATTTAATTTGCCCAAGTTTGTGACACATTTGCGTACCCAATACAGACACAGACACCCTTTCTATTAATTTTTATTGTGTGTACTGACATTACTTAATGAAATGCTTTAACTGTTTAGGGTCCCCTTGTAGTCCTCTTATGAAGACAGCTTTGTCACCTCTTGGGAGATTTACGTTTACAATTGATGGTTGGCTTGTTGTTATTGACAAAAATATTATTATTGTACCCTCAATGAAACTTCTGTACGACGTATCAGCCGCCAGCTCTATCCCAAATTCATTTCCCTTATCGTATATGAGTGTCGAGTTTTCTTCTCCTTTCCTCAGTTGTACTGTTATTTGTTATTCTTCCTTTTTTGAATATATGAATCACTTCACTCACTTGCTAAAAGATTATGTTCACTTGTCACCATCAAAATCTCTTTGCCATGCTAATGGAACTGGTCACACAAATCAATAGTCATATGGAGAACGTACACGTATGAAAATTCTCCCTGCCATTTTCACATGTGTAGATGCCATCTATGATCTACAACCATGTATGCATTTCCCTCAAGTCTAATTATAGCAGCAGGCCAGATGTGTCAATTGGCTTTACAAACATGACATTTCTCTTGTCAAAATATTGAACTTTAAAAAAAAGAAAACAACCCAAACCATCATTAAAATCATGCGAGTTCCTAGATTTTGATCGGTCAATAACGAATAGTTAGCTATAACTTAATAATTAGATGGTTTTTTGCAGCTGCAAACTGTCAACCACGTATAACATAGAGAGAAACAAGCGCCTGAAATGACTCGGCTTTGAGTTATGTAAATTATATAGACTTTAACACACAATGGAATTCAAGAATCACAAATCTTGTTGCCTACGCCGCCCTCGGCTCCTCTCAGCATCAGAAAACGAGTGATTTGAGTTGTACATTGTCAAACATAGACTACTATCACATGCTGAAGTCAAAATGGCACAACACTTTTTGCAAGAGAAACATACATATGAAAGAATTCAAATGAAATAAAATTAAGTTTAAAAAAAGAGAACCACAAACCTATGCTGTCCTCCTTCGTACGCACCCTAAATAAAATCAAAATAACCTGATAAAATGAAGAAAGAAAAAACTTCCACGTCAAAGCCCTCTGAAGAGGTAATGAAGGGTGGTGTGGAGGAAAATAGGGAGACAAAGGGAAAAAACCCTCAAACAAATTTCGGCACAAAACCACAGAAAGATTAAGAAGCCTCATAGAATAAAGTAGATAGAAACGGACCATGAGTTAAAACGACCATTCACATTTTGATGACAGTTCATTCAGAAACTTTGAACACTAGGGAGAAAACAAAGAAACTCCATTTGGTGGAGAGAAAGAAATGCAAAAAACCCAAAATGACAGAATCAACACCTGAGATACAAAATATCGCATTGTTCTACAAAACCTCGAATTGTTCTGCAACATGCCGCTTTGTTCTACAAAACCTTGCATTGTTCTGCAAAACGTCGCACTGTTCTCCAAAACGTTGCACTGTTTTTCAAAAACGTCGCATTGTTCACTGTTTTTTTGAATGGAACACGATTTCACCACGATCTTACTACTACATTATTTCATCTTCTTCATTTCTGCACTATTTAAAATCTTAATCAAAATATCGAATATGGACGAAACAAATTGTGACTCCAACAGGACCTGGAGCAATTCTTGTCATCCAGTTTTTTTAAGTTGTGCGAAAGATTGCCAGGTCTCTTTACCCCGTTTTCTTTCCTTTCTGAGTATGATTTGATTTTACCCACATCCACAACTAAGGTGATCTCTGGGGTTTTGGTAAGATTTTTAATTTCCCCCTGACTGCTCTGTAAAAACAGCCAAAGGATCTTTAACGTGCAAAGATTATTGTGATCTGCCCCCGGGATTTCCCTTTTTTTTTTTTTATCAGCCGTCGCTGATGGGACTAGGTGTCGGTCCACCTACCTAGACCAGGGGTAGGTGGAGATTTCGCTCGAATAAAAAACTTCAAGACAACTTTTCAACCTGTTGGGGCTTGAACCCACGACCTTTAGTTGGGAGGCCGACACCTTGCCCCTGGACTGCCAGTCCTCCTTCCTATCTGAGATAAAAGACTTAAATTATCTATGTGATAAGCATCGCAAGAAATATCTTCTTTCACTTTTTCATAAAATTTCACAACAATCCTGATTGTACATTTGCTTGAAGAAATTGTTGATTTTATGTAATTTTCATATCACCGATTTCACTTCTGGCTTGGATTCAGCCTGAATTTCCTGAGAAACATGGGACACTGGTATCACACCGACTGACTGACTGACTTGTTGGCAAACATCAAACTAATAACAACCAACTTTTTGATGGTTACATTAAAAAAGCAAACGCCTTATACGGATCTGAGTCAGGGAATATCTAAGTCTCAAGAGAGTTAGAGGGGGGTGGGGTGGGGCCCCCATCATGGATGACTAGGAGGACAAAAATCAATTTATTTCAATCAATCACAACGATACTATGATAAATTAAGTCAATCCACCGAGGAAAATCCAAAGTGTGCTATTATTAACAAGCAATGAAAACACCCCCCCCCCCCCCCCCCCCCCCCCCCCCCAAAGAAAAAAAAGAAAAATAAATAAATAAAAAAACAAAAACAAAAAGGGGAGAAAAGAAAAAAAGTCCAAATGCTTTTCAAGTTCGATTTTGGTCTCTGGTTCTGCTTGAATGATCTAAACTACGAATGTGCGGTTGTCGTTAACTGTTGGTGCTCCAGTCTGTTTTGCTAGATTGACGGGAAGTAGAGGCTCCACTGCAGCCCGCGGCTTCAGCAAGGTTTGACGAGTTCAGTGCGCGGGGAGGCGGCAGACGTGAGGAAGAAGATGCATCGGACGTTGTGGCCCTTTCTTAAGCGTGTCCAGGTACTCCTGCTGGGACTGTGCAATCACCTGAGCAATGATGTCTTCTTCCGACCAGTCTGAGAAACCTGGAAACACAGTTTTAAAGATGTTGAGTTTCATCAATTTATCAACCCTTCTTCAATATGTATCTCCTCTACTTTGCCTCAGATCAGTCAGTAGAGTGACTGGCAACCCCACCCAGGAGGCACAAGTTTGATTCTCACTCTAGGTAATATTTTTCTGGCTCTTGTCACCCCAGCATCGAAATGGGTAGCTAGGTCTATCGTGATTTGGCGAAAGTATATGTGGCGTGGAAAGCAATGGCAAACCACTGCGCTATGCCACATGCCTAGAAAAACCAGGACTCGACTCCTGATTACCGTCTGCACTCAAATGAGCAGGGAACTTCTTTTACTCTATTTTTACATGCCCCAAAATTTTCAAAAAGAAAATTTCAAAGAAGAGAAGTACATCAAAGACTTAAGGTCGTCGGCTAGTTCTAATTCCGAATAACATACATATACAAGGCATTCAGGTGTCTTTTTTAAAAACTTTCTTCTGAAAAGACGAATGATAGGATTGTAACCGTTTAACAGTTTAGATATCTAATACATAGCTGCCAACCTCTTCAAATCGAAAAAAAAAAAAACAACAAAAAAACTCTCACCAAGCGAACCAATTTTAACTCGTACTCGGTATTTCAGAAAACGTTGATGATGATTTGACTTTAGAGGTAAATAACAAGAACTAACATAAAAGTCCACTAATCGGTGAAGTGCGACAATAGTTTTGAAAATTCTGAATGGTGTCTCGGGACGGTCATCCAAATCTCTCTGCAGGCCTGCCAACCGTCTGAAAACGAAAGGATAAGCTGTAGCTCAATCAATGGGCCGTAATGGCCTTACTTGAGCTTTCCTCGTTTTTCTTTTCTTTTTTACACCTGACCGAGCCTCAACATTGATCAATGACGCACATTACATTGATTACCACAATCTCATTAACATTTTACTAATTCTATGTAGCCTACATTCACAATGAAATTAACATTTTACTAATTCTATGTAGCCTACATTCACAATGAAATTAACATTTTACTAATTCTATGTAGCCTACATTCACAATGTAAATTAACATTTTACTAATTCTATGTAGCCTACATTCACAATGAAATTAACATTTTACTAATTCTATGTAGCCTACATTCACAATGAAATTAACATTTTACTAATTCTATGTAGCCTACATTCACAATGAAATTAACATTTTACTAATTCAGAGTGAAACTGAGACTAGTTTACAACTACAAGTCCACTTACACTGTGTACAAAAAATAGTTATCCCTTCTACGTAGTTTAAACTAAGTGGTCTTTAGCAGACAAGATGCTGACGCTGGTGAGTTTTGGCCCAAACAGCGACTCAGGTGTTTGGGTTGGCGTGAGATGCTTATGACTGAGATTTGACCTCACCATGCTAAAAATTGTGCTGTAATCAGCTTTGCTGTGATGAGTGCATTTAAATCAGCTAACAGCAATTTTTTCTTTAAATATATGTACAGGTTTGGAAACAGCGATTTTTGTTATTAGAATCTCTTCTCAATTTGACAGTCTTTGCCAGCTAACAGTCCATCCCCAAATCTTCCTTCTAACACAATCAGTCAGGAGGCAATAAAACTGACTAAAAATTGTGAAATTCATCCCTCAACCTTTTGATATAGTTCATCAGCTAATCTGATTAGCATGTCTCAAACTAATTTCAATTTCTACATTTTAATGCTAATTTCCTTTGCCATATCCGCTTGAACTTGAAATAATACTCCACAATAACTAGCCTATAATTATTAAAGTTAACTTAAACAATCTAGGATCTAATTAGCTCTACAGCTACATTGAGCTAACCAGATACATGTACAGCTTACTGTGTGTTAGATCTATATGTTATTATCTAGATACTAGTACTAGAATAAAGAAAAAGATCAAATTAGTAAGTGTCTCGGTAGAAGTAAGAATCTTCAAACACGCACACACAATAAAATATAAAATCTTAACTAAAATTCTAAGTCTAAACCTCAATAGCAGACATAAATAGTTCGCCAGCTTGGCAAATCTAATTTTGGCACTTTAAGAAGCCAAACTTAAGGATAGTCTGCATATAGTTAAATATTATTTGGCACCAGACGGAATAAATTTGGTACTATTGAGAATTATTTGGTCCTATTTTAGATAATATGCTGGTCATGGGATTTTGTTTCTTTTAAAAATTCAGTCCATTCAAATCTGGGACTATCCCGAAGAAGATGGGATGGTTGGCAGGTCTATCTCTGAGTCTCTACCATCCACTTAGTTTCTTAAAAAAAACCCCATAACAGTTAACCTTCATATACGTACTTTCTAAGGTAATTACGGACTTTAGGACAAATCCAATGAAACGTAAAAAATATGTTATTTAATTACTGGTTAGCAGCTATGCTGATATGAACACAGCCAAGATTTGGAAAAAGCTAAGTAAGACAAAAACATATGACACTCCCAAAAACTACGTCTTTCAATTGAAAACAACAGACTAATGTCTCACCTTCAATGCATGATATCTAATATAAATTTTGACACCACAGCAACTAATCCCAATTAGAGAAATACAATTTTTTGAAAATTTCAAGGGCTAATTTTGAAAACCATGGAAATTAAAATTTTTATTTAGGCAATGACTGAAATTTGTGATAACCGAAACACAAGTAAGAAATTTGTTAACAAATAACAAAATTTGTGCTGATTCATGATTTAATTTGACTTTTCTTCCTTTCTTGCTTGTTTGTTATGATCTAGCTTAGCTCTTTTAGTAACAAAGTAAATTCGTCTTCATTTTCAGATTCACAATCTAAATCATTAAATTCTATATCATTATTAACGATCAACTTGAGGAGCTTCTGAACCACTGCTGCAAGTATTATCAACCTTACTAATACTATTGTCAATGCCTGAGTATCTGTCTTCTAGCAATTCAAAATTAATTCATAAGCTTGACTAGCTGACCTAATAAGAAACTCATTAACACTGATTTCCCAGAGTTTACAAAGCACTGCTGCCTAGAAACTGAAACAAGTGTGACAAAAAATGAAAACACATCGGTGGGGGCCTACCATTTTGAGGGAGGATGGAATTAACTCAACTCCCCCATGAGATGGAAGTGAAAGTAGATTTAATCATTTCAACTACCTTGTAACAGAACCTAATAGTAATATAGATCTACACCTACCTTCACGATGCAGAGTGCGGCTTTAAACAAATAACTGAAAGTCTTTTTGGCACAAAGTGTGGCTCTAAACGGATTGGTTTCATTTGATTTACCCACATCCCACGCCTAAGATGATGTCGGGGTTTTTTGGTAGGATATTTAATTTTGCCCGGACTGCCCTGTAAAACAGCCAAGGCATTTTCAAACAAGCACAGAGTATTATTATCTGCACACAGGACTTCCTTTTTAATCGACCGTTTCTGATGAGACTGGGAGCTGATCCACTCGCCTCGATCAGGGGGGGGGGGGGGGGGCCTCTTTGCTCGATAAAAATTGTGAAAATGTTTTAACTGTTGTCGGGCTCGAACCCACTACCTTTTGGTTGAGAGGCAGACACCTTGCCTCTGGACCTCGTCCCACCCCCTCTGAATGGATAAAGGGTCATGTAAATAATAATAAATAAATGAAAACCAGAAAAATCCAACATACAGTAATTCAGAGCAAATTAAGGGGATATGAACTGACCATATAGCGATGACGGAAAGCCGTTCATGAGAGAGGTGGTCTCACAAAGTCACGGCCACAGGCCCCCTCAGCAAGAGCAGCTGAAGGCCTAGCATCTGAGCAAGTAGGAAATGCCTGGGTGGGGCTGTGGCGTGGAGATTTGGATGAGCCTGGTTTGGGTAAACAAGGAAGAATAAGATGATATATAGGAGTGCCATGACAGCCCATAGAATTTTACCATGCATAGACAATATTGGTGATCTGGTGGTACGTCTTTCCCATTCTTCTTTAGAGAGAGAGAAAGAGAAGAGAGAGAGAGAGAGAGAGAGAGAGAGAGAGAGAGAGAGAGAGAGAGAGAGAGAGAGAGAGACAGAGAGAGAGACAGAGACAGAGAGACAGAGACAGAAACAGAGAAAAACAGAGAGAGGGGGGAAAGAGAGAGAGGATATAAGAGAAAGAGAGAGAGAGAGAGAGAGAGAGAGAGAGAGAGAGAGAGAGGGGGAGAGAGAGAGAGAGAGAGAGAGAGAGAGAGAGGGGAGAGAGAGAGGGGGAGGGAGAGAGAGAGCACAAAGTCAACTGAAAATTTCCTACCTCAACCTCAACACAAAAAATCCTACCTAAGAAATGAAATACTCTCCGACGCCAGAAACGGAGAACAGCGTAAATATTTCCAATTTCAATGCATTATTATAAATTGTTAATTCAAATCATAAGTGAAAAACCTTCTAGTGCATCTCAATGAAATGAAAAGTGATCACATATTTCTTTAATGTTTCACTTTGGATTAATAATATTTCAGCATTTTTCCACATTTCTGAAAAATTTTTTGTTGTTGATAACTGATAGATCTAGATCTAGTAGTGATAGATCTACTCCTTTCATTTCACCAAACATGCAAACAGTGCAAAAAGGAAATTTTAATTAAAAAAAAAATCTCCTTTTGAAAAATAAATCAAACACAAGAATGACACACAAGCCTAAACACACGCACGAATACTTACTCAGTCTACCGAGGAGAAAATGAGGTTTGGAAGGCTTTTCTAGAACTTGATTGAACTCTGCCAATTATAAATCTTCCTCTGTTCTACTTTTAGCTATCATCCCCCCCCCCCCTACAGTCTCTCTCTTCCTTTCTCAGGATCAAAAACTTAAAACTAAATCTAGAGTTTTTAATTGACTGCAACGTAAAATATCTATCTACCCCTCCCCTAGTAAAAATCTTTATTATATTGGCAACCACCCCACCCCCTCTTTCTTTCTTCTTCAATAAAACCGGAATCTAGATTGAGATCTGAATCTAGTATAGTACATAATTGCCTTCTTCCCGGTTCTACCCTTTCCCACCCATGTCTACACTGTAGTGGAAGACATTCGTTATTCCTCTTTCTCTTCCGATACCGTATGTCAGACTCAGTCTCCTCTTATTTTGCCATCATAATAATAATATGTTTTCACATCGACTTTCTTCAGCCTGTCCCCTTCCCTACCTCTATTCTGCTATCAGGTCGTGCGTGCACGATATCCCTTCAATCATCCTACCTCCTCTATTCTTACTAACTTGCATTTGCCTTTCGGTCACCCGTAAACTGCCGACTCCATATATACTCTCTCTCTAATACTAATACACACATGCATGATTGGTCGCATTTAACACACACAAACATTCTCTGTCTAGCCTTCTTACACACAAACGTGCGCGATCGGACTTAAAATATGCACATTGCCCTCTGTCTCTCTCCCTTTGACACGAACCATACAACAACGTGCGCGATAGGCTTTTTAACACACACGGTATCCTTGATCTCTCCAGAGTAAAAGTTAAATTGAAGAAAGGAGGCTGGGCTGTAGATAGGCAGTTCATGGTAGGCACTAAAACTAAAGAAAGTATTGTGTCGAAATCCGATACAAATCCCGGGCAAACCTTACAATTTTAAAGAAGGTATCTGAATCATTTAATTTCAAATTTGAAAGAATCACCAGACAGCAAAGCATGCATGACCGAAAATGGATGACAAAATGATCATTCATCGTCCACAATCTTATTCGCATTTTCTTTTTCGAGGTGATAATTGTTCATGTCTACTTCGATTTCCCTGATTTTCTCTCATGTTCGTCTATATCATTTCCCCTGGTATTTTCCTGACCGGAAACATTATTTTCGTTTTCATGATTTCCCTAATGCATGAGAACCCCGTTTTTACTACCTGAGCCCCATTTCCTACTTGTTTTCCTACCCAAGACATCAATTTCTGACCACTTCAGACCTTCCCGACCTGAGTATGAAAAATCCAACATATTTCCGACCTTGCTGGACACCCTGATATCTCCATGATGAATGATTACTCTCATCTATGAGTGTAACAAGTTTTTGTTCTGCCATCCAGAGGTAAAGCCTAGTACATCAGAATTAAAAAAAAAAGTTTAAAAAAAAAAGAGTCTATGTACTTGCTCTGTACAATTATCTCCCCTAGTTAATAAAAATAACATTTCCCAGAAAACTTACAGCATAACTTAACAACTTTGTAAATATTTCTAGGATGCAATGGTAAAACCTAGCATGAAAAAAATACTCTAGTCTTACCTCTGGTGTTGACGTACTTGTATAAATTTTAGTTCATACTCCGGAGGTAAAACTTAGTAACTTTGGCAATTCGCGGTTACAACACTTTAGCGCAGATGAATGCAATCACAATAGCAACTTAAGTTACTAGATTTTATCATTGTAAAACAGGCGGCCTAACTGAGTAGCTCATTAGTTTGTTAAAAAAATGTTTGTGAAATTATTTGACCAGTTTACTTTCTCTTAAACAATAATCATTATATGGTTGGAATGTTATTTTGAGACTGGAATAAAAATATTTGCACTTTGAACTGTTTTCGTTTTTCTCAAAAATTTGGTCTGAAGAAGTCACTAGGTTTTGCCTCTGGGTGGTAGCATTGTATATAAAACAGATATTCGTTTAAAAAGTTGCCCCAAGCACAATACCAAATGACCACAGTCAGAGCCAAAATTTCTCACCAGGTAGCGACATGAGATGGTCATCGGCAACGGGTTGCGGTTCAGGAGGACTGTTGTTGCCACTGCGCAGCTGACGGGGCGACCCCTCACTTGTTGAACTGGGGCACCGTCCAGAGATAACTTGGCCAGACTGATGACCCTCACTTGTTGTGGCAACTGCAGGTTGCACTGGCGGATCGGGTCTTTGCAGAGATAACATTTGAACAAGCTTGATAGTGTGGCATTTGAATAAAATTGATAATGTGGCATTTGAATAAAATTGATAGTGTGACATTTGAATAAAATTGATACTGTGACATTTGAACAAAATTGATTTGAATTTGAAAATTGATAGTGTGGCATTTGAACAAAATTGATACTGTGACATTTGAACAAAATTGATTTGAACAAAATTGATAGTGTGGCATTTGAAAAAGGGTTGATAGTATGACATTTGAACAAGCTTGACAGCATGACATTTGACGAAGTTTGATCGTGGTGTGATATCTAACTTAGTAGGTTAAATCTTTCAAAGGAATAAAATGGAATTTCACAACGAACAAGAACAAAAGCAATTAAACAGTAGTGCAATTTAAAATAAAATATATGCCACTGGCAAAAATCACACGAAACCCCTAAAAGCACAATTCACAGCAAAAAGATCAAAAGCGGGAAAAGAGTTGGGACGTACGGAGCCTTTGGTCCGCCTGTTGGCTTTCTCCTGCTCTCTGAGCCACTGAAGGTAAGACTCCCTGGCCACCTGCTCTTCAATAGAATCCTGGGTCACCTCCCAGTCTGTCTCTCTCAACTTATCCTGCAGCATGGTCTTGTATATACGAAGAAAGAAGAAACACAAAAGAGAAATGGTGATAGGGGGACAGGATTGTACTTTACATTGATCTCAACGAACCTCAAACTCCACAAAGAAAAGAAAGCAAGATGTGACCCATTCTATTCCAATACATTGTAAATGCTGACGGACAGCAACACTCCACCTCAATCCCAAATATGGGCGTCCCATCCACTTAAATGTAGATAAAAAGTAAAGTTCCCTCAAGGCACATAGAGCCGAGCTTGACATCCTGCTTTCCATAGCGGGAAGCAGGACAGGATGCTATCTGACACAGATTTTTTTACTCCCAAGCTCGCACTTGTGCCCATTTGCACCTGGATTGAGGAGGGGGGGGGAGAAAGAGGAACGTGTGTTAAGTGTCTTTCCCAAAGAACACAACGTCGGGCCTAGCTTTGCCATGATTCGAACCTGGTACTTCATAATTCTCAGTCCAGCAGTCTAACAACTCGGCCACCAATGCCACTCCCATTTAAATGCACACAGCGGAATTTGCCCCCATCAACAATTGTAGTAGGTCTGTAATACAGATTGTCAATTTTGAGAATGATGTGCGTCATCACGAGGATGTCCAACACTCTTAAACATCCTTTCTAGCCAAAGTGGGAATAAATCTAGTTAGGAGACCTATTACATCTAGTATAAAGAGGAATACCCAGATGTGATATAATGCAATTTTCATCTTTAACCCTTAAGGTCAACTTTTGTAATCTTTTGTACCAGCCTCTCTTCTTATTTGGCACACATACACACTCATATCGCCAGTGAAACTATCTAAACATGTAACCCACACACATATATCATTGGTGAGTGAAACTATCTAAATACGCAACCCACACACATATATCGCCAGTGAAACTATCTAAACACATAACCCACACACATATATCGCCAGTGAAACTATCTAAACACATAACCCACACACACATTTCGCCAGTGAAACTATCTAAACATGTAACCCACACACACATATCATTGGTGAGTGAAACTATCTAAATACAACCCACACACACGTCGTCGGTGAAACCATCTAAACACGTAACCCACACACACGTCGTCGGTGAAACTATCTAAACACGTGAACCCACACACATATATCATTGGTGAGTGAAACTATCTAAACACGTAACCCACACACATATATCATTGGTGAGTGAAACTATCTAAACACGTAACCCACACACATATATCATTGGTGAGTGAAACTATCTAAACACGTAACCCACACACATATATCATTGGTGAGTGAAACTATCTAAACACGTAACCCACACACATGTCGTTGGTGAAACCATTTGAACACGTAACCCACACACACGTCGTTGGTGAAACCATTTAAACACGTAACCCACACACACGTCGTCCGGTGAAACTATCTAAACACGTAACCCACACACACGTCGTTGGTGAAACTATCTAAACACGTAACCCACACACACGTCGTCGGTGAAACTATCTAAACACGTAACCCACACACACGTCGTCGGTGAAACTATCTAAACACGTAACCCACACACATACACCGTCGGTGAAACTAACTCAACACGTAACACACACATATATCATCGGTGAAACTATCTAAACACGTAACCCACACACATATATCATCGGTGAAACTATCTAAACACGTAACCCACACATATATATCATCGGTGAAACTATCTAAACACGTAACCCACACACATACACCGTCGGTGAAACTAACTCAACACGTAACGCACACACATATATCATCGGTGAAACTATCTAAACACGTAACCTACACACATATATCATCGGTGAAACTATCTAAACACGTAACCCACACATATATATCATCGGTGAAACTATCTAAACATGTAACCCACACATATATCATCGGTGAAACTATCTAAACACGTAACCCACACATATATCATCGGTGAAACTATCTAAACACGTAACCCACACACACGTCGTCGGTGAAACTATCTAAACACGTAACCCACACATATATCATTGGTGAAACTATCTAAACACGTAACCCACACACATATATCATCGGTGAAACTATCTAAACACGTGACCCACACACATATATCATCGGTGAAACTATCTAAACACGTAACCTACACACATATATCATCGGTGAAACTATCTAAACCACGTAACCCACACACATATATCATCGGTGAAACTGTCTAAACACGTAACCCACATATATATCATCGGTGAAACTATCTAAACACGTAACCCACACACATATATCATCGGTGAAACTAACTCAACACGTAACACACACATATATCATCGGTGAAACTATCTAAACACGTAACCCACACACATATATCATCGGTGAAACTATCTAAACACGTAACCCACACATATATCATCGGTGAAACTAACTCAACACGTAACACACATATATATCATCGGTGAAACTAACTCAACACATAACACACACATATATCATCGGTGAACTATCTAAACCGCGTAACCCACACACATATATCATCGGTGAAACTAATTCAACACGTAACACACACATATATCATCGGTGAAACTATCTAAATATGTAACCCACACACATATATCGTCGTTGAAACTAATTTAACACGTAACCCACACATATATCATCATTGAATCTAATTGAACACATAACCCACACACATATATCGTTGTTGAAACTATTTCAACATGTAACCCACACATATATCATCGATGAAACTAATTCAACACATAACCCACAAATAAATCGCCGTTGAAACTAATTCAAACGTAACCCACACATATATCGCTTGAAATTAATTCAACACGTAACCCACACATATATCGTCGTTGAAACTAATTCAACATGTAACCCACACATATATCATCGTTGAAACTAATTCAACACATAACCCACAAATAAATCGCCGTTGAAACTAATTCAAACGTAACCCACACATATATCGCCGTTGAAATTAATTCAACACGTAACACACACATATATCGTCGTTGAAACTAATTCAACACGTAACCCACACATAAATCGTCGTTGAAACTAATTCAACACGTAACCCACACATATATATCGTCGTTGAAACCATCTAAACATGCAAGTCCTCATGACGCCATTTTTCAGGAGAAACAAAACACCATGTCATACTTTTTAATTTTTTTTACTACACTTCAGTTACTCCTTTAGGGTTTTGAATGAAACAAATGGGAAAAATCGATGAGGTGCGCACAAAAAGAAGGGACTGAGAGGGATAGACTTGATGAGATTTTTGTACGACCTAAACAGGTAAGTCCACTCCTTGACTTACAAGGTTCAAGTTTCAAGACGGGAAGACAAACGTAAGTCTTTGTTTAAGATCATGTGCGTAAGATAAAGACTTTTCTTATGATTCAAAGCCTCCAATACGTATAAAGACACGACAGAAGAATGCGTGCGGTTGATTCTTTGAAGCACAACACACATCGTGGACTTGCGAGTTTAGGACAGTTTCACCGATCATATGTAATATGAGAGGTTCATATGTAATATGAGAGGTTCCTATGTTCCTATGAGAGGTTCATATGTAATATGAGAGGTTCCCTATGTTCTTCCCAAATGAGCTGAACGACCTTTAAAAATAAAATGGCCAGGCAAATTTCAAACAGAATCAAACATCGAACTTCACTAGACAGCTTCATTCTTTCAGTCTAAGTAAGTAGCCCCATTATAATATATATAAAGAAGAAAAAAAACACACACTAAATCTGTAGTGTGTGTGTGTATGTGTGAAGATTAATCATGGTTATATTGTTGTGTTACATGGTGGTGTGAGTGGACAATGTTTTCAACACCATATCATGTCTAAACATTACATATACTAAATGCATTTTTGTAACATGAGAAATGTAAATCAACAGAAAAATTGCATTGTTTGGACAATAAGTAAACAAAAAGTTCCCTTTTCAAGGTCCTTAAGGCCTTTAGAGCCAGAGCTTACCCCAGTTTCTATAGCGTAAGCGGAACAGGTGACAATAATCACCTCCTGCCCAGGACGCTAGTCTGACGTAAGTTTTTACTTCCAATCTAGTGCTTGTACCCATTTGCACCTGGGTATAGCGGGGGGGGGGGGGGGGAAAATGCATGTTAAGTATCTTTCCCTAGGGGACACAACGTTGGACCTGGCTTTTGCTAGATTCAAACTCGGGACCTTATGATCCCAATTCCGGTAGCCTAACCACTCGCCAACGACGCCACTTGGATGACAAAGATTATTATTATTACGATGAGACCCGTGGCCTACCTGCTCGATATGAACATCCTCAGAATTGTTGAGGGCATCTCTCATCAAATTTCTTTCAGCTTGCTGTGAAGTCAAAACACAAACATTAGGACGATGACAAAAGTGTCCCTTGTAACAATAGCAACCCGAAGTAAACACAATAATTAAAAGAAAAACAAACTCTCCTGCGGCAATGTATATTTGTTGCAAATTGTCGTTCGTCCAAACCATAAGTATCATTAAAACATCCCTCTCTCTAGGCAAAGGACATGCTAGCTACAGGAGACTGACAGCAGACCTATCTTTGATTTTAGCTGACTGTAGAAACCAATATCAGAATATTTTTAGGCATTCAAAACCTGCTACGGTATTTCTCAAAAAGTTGAAAAATCAAATCTGCTTACATTCTTTTGAAAAAAATACACGTCTTATAATTTCAATTGCAATCTACGTCCTTTCTAATTTTCTGCTCATTTTATGGGTTAACATGAATATCCAGGACTAAAAATCTTTCATTTTTATCTAACCTGTACTTATTGGGAAGTTTTTCAAACGTTTATTTTCAAATAAACTTAAAACACGTTTAACATGAATTCCTCATGCAAATGGGTACAAGCACGAACTTGAGAGTAAAAACCAAGGCATTTTTGGAAAGTCATTAAAGCGTTCTTTGTGGTATGTTGAAAGAGATTTTGACATCTTTGCAAGGATCAATTCTTTACTTGATGTATAGCATTGAATAATCATCAATAATTATTAGATATTAAAGCTGTGGAGGAACTCGTGTTAATGCAAAGGAAACTTCCTTCCAGGAGCTTATCTCGGTTTTCAATAGTGTTAGGCGGAACGGAGCTTATCTCGGTTTTCAATAGTGTTAAGCGGAACGGGAGATAACAACCACCTCCTGGCCAGGATGCTAGTCTGGCGCAGTTTTTTTTTCACTCTCAAGTTCGTGCTTGTACCCACTTGCATGAGGAATTCATGTTACACGTGTTTGAAGTTTATTTGAAAATAAATGTTTGAAAAACCTGATCATATTATTAAAACAAAACAAAAACATTTATCATAACTCATGAATACTAAGTAATATAAGTAAAAATTGCATTTGTCCAGTTATCTAATTTGACGAAATTATTAAAACTGAAAGAATAAAATATAGAACATACATAAATAACTAAGACAATATATTACCCTGGCTGTAACCCTGGAAGTCCCAAACCAACTCCAATGGAAGCAGAGTACGGATCCACGATGGAGTTGTAATGAACGTTGCCATGGTAACTCAAGCGGATAGGGGCATTGTCAGTCTTGTAGGCAGTGTCAAACGTATTGATCGGCTCTGAAAAATATTAAGTTGAGACACAATATTTTATCATAGAGAAAAAGAGCTAAGAAAGAAAATCACACCATAACAAAAGAACTACATTTACAATACGCGTTTCTTGAACTTGAAGCAATGCGACAGACTGTGTGGAGTTAAAATTCAGGAGGCGTTGTGGCGGAACTGTAATGTTGTGAATTTTGTAATCACCCGTTGGCCCAGTCCAGTTTTTTTTCCTTCACACATTGAACTATTAGGAAAGGTACTTGACTCTGCTTTCCTCACTCAACTCAGGTGTAAATAGTGTACCCAAATGTAGGTTGACATAGATTTTGTCAGCGTTAGTGCAAAATGCCTTACTTATAGCTGTTGAACTGTATGCTTCCCAGTGAGTTGAGGAGGAGGAGGATGATGATGAGGGAGGGGTTGGGGATAAATGATGCTGTGCAGTCGGTCAGCCTCTGCATCTGCAGGGTTGCAGACTTTAAATCCATCTAAAGCTTTACGTTTCAAATGGGAGAAAAAGTTTTTGACAGAAAAAAAATAAATCTAACAATGCTAACATTTCTTTTGTAACTTGTGTGGCATGAGGGTCTAGTAACAAAAAGTTAAGAATGAGAACCCTTCATTCCATCTTTCAAACAGACAAATCTGGTTTGGTCATGATCACACTACAGCCTACTTTACAAAACCAACAATAACTTTTAACCGATTATAAAATTCGAAACATAAAACTTTGTGCAGATCACAATAATAGCACAATTAACCAGAATAATAATTCTTAATTAGAAAAATATCTGTCTACCTGCATTATAACCATCTGTGTACCTATCTATCTATCTATCTGTTTATTCATACGTGTAATGGACCTGAATCCTAATTTTGCTTAACCAGAGTTGTGCCTTGGGAACTAGTATATCTTTTCCTTTCCATTTTTCCAGGCAAAAACCCCAACAACAAAAACAACATAATTAGCTACAGCTGCAAGATAAAGCCCGTGGCAACCTGACATCCTGTCCAAGGGGGGTGCTTCCTGTATCGACGTGACAAAAGCTAGAAACGGGCAGCAATTAAATTCGACCTCATACGAGAATGTGTGGCATCAGTGGCACAGTGGTTAAGCTGCCGGATTGGGGATCTTGAGGTCCCGAGTTCAATCCTAGCAAAGCTAGGTCTGCTATTGTCTGCTATTGTGTTCCTTGGGAAAGAAAAAAACAACCTACGTCAGACTAGCGTCCTCGCCAGTTGCTGATTATTGACACCTGTTTCCATTTCACGCTGTTGACACTGGGATCAGGTCTGGCTCCATGGGCCATAATGGCCTTGAAGGGACTTTACCTTTACCTCCTATGAGAAGGTATACAATACTACTATGGCTATTGTCTATCTCAGTAATGCTCAAATATTAACTGTTTTTAGAAGACATGGGAGCAAACTATGAGGAGGTCATTGGGATACCCCTGCCTTAAAGATAAATCATCAGAAGTTAGTCTTTAAATTAGAAAAAACTCCAGACCCTGCAGATATATATATACACTGACAGTGACATGGTCTTATCATAGAAATATTGGAACGCTCCTTACATCTTAAAAAAAGAGAGTTGAAAATAGAATATAGTCTTAAACACTGACCTAAACTGTACTGGTATATCTCTATAGGGCGATTGAACAATTCCGTCATGGCCTGGATCTCCAGGTGGTTGCCATGACAAGAGTCTAACCGTTTTCGATTGATGTACATCGTAAAGTCTTCTGTCACATACTGAGAATAATACTCTGCATTCTTTGCCTGTATGAACGGAAAACCCCAAAAAAACAGAGACAGAATGAGCACATAAATCCATAAAAGGAAAAAGACAAAAACAAAAGAAAGTTTAAAGTTAAAAAAATAAAATTAAAGAGCAAATGACACAGAAAAGTTCCTAGATAGATTTATAAAAATCAGTCAATGAGAGGAAAAGGTTGATTTCGTGGGGAAAAAAAAAACAACCTAAAAAATAATGAAATTTACACCTCTACCAAAACAATGCGAAAAGGAAAATGTTTCATTGTTTTCTTCAGGCTTTCCCATAAGTTTTAAAGAAGCAGATAAAATAAATAAAATAAAGCAAAACAAAAATGGTTTTATGAGTAAGTAACAAGCAAACTAAAGCATCAATCTTTACATAAGTAAAAAAACCCAAAAAACAACTCAATGAGACACGGTCCACCAGCCATACACTTGAAGCACTTTAAGAAATCCCAATAAAACTTTACAGACACTTTATGGAAATGATTGGATTTTAAAAGACAACAATCCCAAACACTGCACAGACACTTTATGGAAATGATTGGATTTTATAAGACAACAATCCCAAGCACTGCACAGACACTTTATGGAAATGATTGGATTTTACAAGACAACAATCCCAAGCACTGCACAGACACTTTACGGAAATGATTGGATTTTACAAGACAACAATCCCAAGCACTGCACAGACACTTTATGGAAATGATTGATTTTACAAGACAACAATCCCAAGCACTGCACAGACACTTTATGGAAATGATTGGATTTTATAAGACAACAATCCCAAGCACTGCACAGACACTTTATGGAAATGATTGGATTTTACAAGACAACAATCCCAAACACTGCACAGACACTTTATGGAAATGATTGATTTTACAAGACAACAATCCCAAGCACTGCACAGACACTTTACGGAAATGATTGGATTTTATAAGACAACAATCCCAAATACTGCACAGACACTTCATGGAAATGATTGGATTTTACAAGACAACAATCCCAAACACTCCACAGACACTTTATGGAAATGATTGGATTTTTTACAAGACAACAATCCCAAACACTGCACAGACACTTCATGGAAATGATTGGATTTTACAAGACAACAATCCCAAACACTGCACAGACACTTTATGGAAATGATTGGATTTTACAAGACAACAATCCCAAACACTGCACATGCATAACTTCGGAATGGATTTTAGACCAAAAAAAGTGATCTGCGTTGTCATGGCTAAGTCATAGTGCGGACATTAACCTGACAGAACATCTGGGGAATCACCAAGATTCATTTGAAACAAAAACAATTCAAGAATATTGAGGAAATACAGGATAAAACAGATTTTTTATGAGACCACATGAGTTGAGAATTTGTAGGAATATTTATTGCCAGTATGGAGGATTGCATTGCAGCATATCTCCAAGGTGACGATGACATCACAAGATATTAAAAGTGAGAGATTCACTTTGACAGCTTTGTTATAAATCGATATCAAAATGAAAATTAAGAAAAAAAACAACCCATTCATCATGGGATTTGTACAATTCATAAAATATCATTCATATTTTTTTGGGTCGTGATCTGTATTTGATGGTAGTAGACGCTAAATCCCCCTATACTAAGTACGAAAACAAACTAATACAAAAACAAGAAAGTTCCCTGGAAAAAAAAAAAAAATGATAGCCAGGATTTTCCTTGATTATTATATTTATAAGCCATTTTTAACCTATCATTTGTGTTTTTATTTCACAGTTCACAAATCTACATTTTCTCATAAGACTTGTGTTTAACTTGTAATTCAATATGAAGGCCTAATAGGTAGAGCAGAGACAGTACAAAGACAGAGAGTTTCGGGCAAAACCGCCCTTCCTCAGTCACACAGTAACGATACTTGTGTCTAACTTGGCAGTGTTACACTTAACATTCTTTTCCATATGAGGAGCCCCTATTTGGTAATAGCAAGTCATCTGAAACTATCGGGAAAAGCTAACTAAAAATATGATTATAAAAACAATGCAAACAAAATTTAATCCCATCACACAGGTTCAGCAATTTTTAACACGTTTAGAAGACGACATATCTCACGATCACTTTGATGAATACCTGAAGTATGCTAAGGATGGCATGTTTGACATTCTAATCATGAGAATATATTTGGTGAATGTCTATCAATTCATGAACCAAAAAGTAAAAAAAAAATATTTGAAAGTTTGGCCTACGTTTGTTTCCAGCAGAACTTCGGTGGTAAAAAAGGAAAACATTTTTATTGACCCCTTTTTCGTTTTGTAGACGATTGCAAATGATACACTTACCATGTAATCAAAACAATGCCGTCGAACAACTGCATGCATTTCTTGGTCTCCATAAACTTGGTCAGCTGAGATATAAAAAGAAACAGTCACAGTGTTGTAATTACAACAAAAATCAACTCTACATTTTATTTTAATTCATAACTTATATATATATATGTATAATATATATAAATATTTTTAATTCAAAATTTTCACAATCACTTAAAATATCAAGGGAGGATGAACATGAAATTCAAGATGAACTGTTGAGGTTTTCTTTTCATGTCTTAAATAAAGAAAGAGGTGAAAAAGCCATCTCTCCATGATTGTGTGCAGAAATATTTCTCTGACCATTCTGATTCAAGAAATGTTCAACATTTCCGCAATATTCTCTCTCAAAACAAAAAGCAGTGTATAATATTATTACTTCCAAATCTAATTTTCGACGTCAATGACGAAGAAAACAAAAGAAATGAGATCATAGGTAAGATAGCAAGTTCCTAATGCTAGGTCTGACCGTGTTTTCTTGAGAAAGACACTTCACACACATTTCCCCACTCAATCAAGGTGAAAATGGGTACCAGCCTCCATCTTGTGGAGTAAAACTTGAGACAGTCTTGTCCTGTCCAGGACGCCATGAATCATCACTTCTTCAAATTCGTGTTATAAAAACTGACGTTCAACTTTCAGTTATATATATATATATATTATAATACAAAGGGCCTGATTTGGATTTTGCACCTTGCCTCCCGAGTCCCAACACAGTGAGACGAATAGAATGTAAAAGAGTGAGAGGAAGGATGCAAGACCCATCAGTAATACACCCACCAACTGCTTACACCTGTCTTTGAGAGAAAACGAATGAGAGAGAGAGAGAGAGAGAGAGAGAGAGAGAGAGAGAGAGAGAGAGAGAGAGACAGAGAGAGAGAGAGAGAGAGAGAGAGAGAGAGAGAGAGAGAGAGAGAGAGAGAGAGAGAGAGAGAGAGAGAGAGAGAGAGAGAGAGAGAGAGAGAGAGAGAGAGATAGACAGATAGACAGACAGAGCGAAGAGACAGACAAACAGACAAAAGGGTGCTAGAGCGATGGAGCAACGGAGGAAGAAAACAAGAAAGAAATTCTGTTGTCAACTCACCTACAGCTCTAAATAAACATGCACCATCTTCACCCATTTTCTTAATGACAAAGCCTTTCTGTTCCTTAAGTGCTTGTTCAAACCACTGTTCAAGCTGAAGAAGAGAATTCAAAATAGCATGAGAGAGCCTACTGGGGGAAAGAAAACTTAAAGAATTAAATTCTGGGACCTTGGATTATAACACAATGCCAGTGATTCATACCGTGATTCAGTTTACGGACAAAACAAAATACATTATATATACTATACTTTTAAAAACCCGAACAGGACCAAAAGACAACAACACAAATATCTCCCAGCCCACAAAAGAAATAACAACACCTGGCCCATTTCATAACAACTTGCCCGTTCCTCCCCATCAATTGAAAGCAAATTGTAATTGACACATCGGATGGCATGTTATATTCTAAAACTGATTCTAACGATACCACCAGATAATATCACATTCCTTACCTTTTGTGAACATAAAAGCGTCCAATAATTGAGATGCGCATATATATATTTATATCATGAACGTTATCATGTCAACTTTCTCACATTGAAAAACACTGACAGCACAAAAATGCTAACTTGCAGGACGCCCTGTAATATTCCAGAAAACATTGATAAAAATTAATTTCAGAACAATTTTACACCCTTTTACAGTAAATAACAAAAGTCTGCTGATCACTGGCTTCTCCGGTGAAATGCATGTGTACAGACTTACGGACTTTCTTAAGCCAAAAAAACATACTAAAAAATATACATTTTTTCACACGCTGGTTGGCAGCTATGCATGTAAAATGGGGGACTCGGTAGTCCAGAGGCAAGGTGTCAGCCTCTCAACCAGCCCCGGCAATGATTAAAAAAGTAGGTGGATTGATACCTAGTCCCATCGGAAACGGACGATAAAAAAGAGTTCTGTGTGCAGATCTATAACAACACTCTGTGCACGTTAAAGATTCCTTAGTTGTTTACAGGACAGTTAAGGCCAACACACAAAAAAAATAGACTGAAAATATCAATCCTTTTACCTGACAGAGAAGACATATATCCATTGTTAGAAACATGTTGTTAAGAAAGGGTAACTACCGAGTCAATATAAATTTCATTGAATCAGACTTACAGTTATTCAGTACGCATTTTAAATGCATGTTTTTGCCATCTATAATGCAAACTAACTGAATAAATTTTAAGTCTAGCAATAAATACTAGCATCACACATTTATGGATTTTAAGTACAGTAATCATAATGAATATAATGTTCAATGTGAAAAGGATGTCAAGTGTGAATTAACTTTTATAATGTAATCATAGAAAGATCAAGGAAATCAAAAGCTGTTTTGAGGGGGCAATGAAGAGCATGAGAAAGACCAAAGCATGCCCAATACGACAAATTGAGAATGCCAAAGCAGAAATAATGAAAGAAGACAGCCAAATCATGGAAGCGTGGAGAAAGTATTTTCAACAATTACATTATAATCCCTCCAGAACATAGGAAACAAGGAGTAAAGATCAATTAGTAAGAGTAACAAGTAATCCAGAGGAGACAGCTGAAGATATATCAATGGAAGAAATCCAAACAGCTATATGAAAAGTGAAATTAGGAAAAGCCCCAGGAGCAGATCAAGTTTATCCAGAAATGATTAAAAACCAAGGGAGAAAGGCAGACAAGCTACTACATGCAATATATATGCCAACAAGCATGGAAGTTCAAAACAGATGCCAGACGACTGGAAAAAGGAACGGTAGTACCAATACATAAGTAAGGATCAACTATGGAATGCTCAAACTATAGAGGGATATCATTACTTAGCGTACCAGGAAAAGTGTATACCAGGATACTAGAAATGAGACTAGGGAAAAGAGTAGAGGATCAGATTGAAGAACATCAGAGTGGATTTAGATTAGGAAGAAGTGTACAAGACCACATATTTACAATTAGACAAATAATACAAAAATTCCCTGAGAGAAACATTGACTTGCACCTGTGTTTTATAGATCTAGAAAAGGCGTTTGACACTGTGAGGAGGGACGAACTATGGCATTCCTTAAAAGGACACAATGTAGAGCAAAATTTAATAGAAGCCAATAAAAGTTTTTACAATAATAAACCAACATGAATTTGATGTAGATCTAGGGGTAAGACAGGGTTGCATCCTATTCTCTTTTACATTTATGGATTCAGTCGCAAAGGCATCCCCAAAAATGAAGAAAACGACTACGTGGAAGCTCAAACCAGTAAATGTATCAATACTTTCATTTGCCGACAATTTAGTTCTATTTGGAAAATCAGAAAGTGACCTTCAGTCGAATATCAACATTATGAACAATGAACTAAATAAAAGAGAATATGCAAAGAAAACCAAAACATTGCTAGTAACTAGGGAAGCTAAAACACAAAATCTTAAATTGGGCAGGGAGAATTCAGAACAAGTTTACAGCTACAATTACCTAGGAGTAATGATTAACTCGAGCGAAAACTAAGAGAAGAAATCAGCCAGAGAATCCAAAAGGTAAGTGCAATATATTTATTATAACCATCTAGGAAAGGCATTTGTAGGTAAACAAGAATTGTCAACAAAAACCAAAATGCCAGTATACAACACAGTTTATTGTCCTACTCTCCTTTATCTATGGCAGTGAAACCTGGACCTTAGACATTAGAGAATACAGTAGAGTACAGGCAACTGAAATGAAATATCTAAGAAGGGTAGTAGGGAAAACTAAAAGAGACAAAATCAGAAACACAATATTATATGAGATCAAACCTAAGCAGATGGCATAAAAACTAAGATAGAAATAAATCATTTGAGATGGTTTGGGCGTGTAAACAGAATGAATGACAATAGAATAGCTAAATCAGATACAGTGTTAAAGCCAAAGGTAAAAGACCAAAACGCAGACATCGGAGAAAGTGGGAAAAAGATAGAGGTAATGAAGCATTGTACGACATTCTTAGTTTAACTCACCTTTTTTTGACAAGAATAAATTGGGAAACAACCCTCAAATATCCAGAAAGAGTGACATATTTCTTCTACATTGTTATTGTATTCACAATCACATTGACAACTTTTAGGACCAAAGATATATATATTATATATAATATTATAATACAAATGACAAATGATATTAAAACGTTTCTTAGAGGACAAAGTTAATAAATTCATGACATCCCATAAAAGCTTCTGAAATCTTTCAATCAAAGACTGTTCTGTTTAAGAAAACTTAATTCTTTCCATGTCAGTGATACCTATTATGAAAATATACCTTTTGGAATTACTTGCTTTGGAGCAAATCTCTCTCAAAATCAAATTTAAAACTTTGATAGACAGGTGTATTAAAAAGTCATCAAATGTAATGAAATGCAAATTACCATCCTTTGTTGTTTTTGAAAAGTCAAAGAAAAGCGAAGTCAGATTGCACTAAGAATTAATTATATACAAAAAGAAGTAATAGATTTTTATCCAAAAGAACAAAGAAAGAAAAAGATACCAAAATTCCTTTTATTCCCTCTGCAATAGACTTGCAAACTGAGCACAGACGTTGACAATTTGCTCCTCATCTATACACCTACATTCATATTACACACATGGTATCATGTGTACTGTTCTGTGTTATTAGATGGAATAGCTGAATGTGAATTTTGTTTGTAACCTAATTATAAAACTGTCTACGATTGAATGAATTTTTCCACTCACTCCCTTTTGTGTACCTATTCTAGTTATATAAATGTTTTAATGTTTAGAAAGAAATTTGTTTGTAAAATTGTATCATGTGACCAAGTCAATTTTCTCATCTGAGATAAAAAAAAAAATAAACTTACAAAATTATAATTTTATTCTCATATAATTATATGAAAGCTTGCTTAAATTTTATGTCACACCTCCTAACTTTATTAAACGATCAATCGAGCTGAAATTTAGAATGGAAATACTCAAAGGGTTGAAGTATGATCCTTCACTTTCAAATCCCTATAATATAACTCTGATGTTTAATCATCCTGTAAGTAATTAAAAACCAAATTAGCTTTGCTCCTGTTCAATGTGTTGCACTTTTTATTGACTCTACCTAAGTTGATTGCTTCGAAGCGTACACAAGTAGACTAGAGCATTACAAAAGTATGAAAATTAATTTTGTAGGCTCAAAGACTGGGATGGGGAAGGGTTTCAGGGTCAGGTATAATGGTGATAGTGATAATATAGTTCTAACTCTAAATAATCTCTGAGTAGTCAGACATTATGGTGAATCCTAGGAAGGAATATCAGAAATGATGATACTTAAAAGAACAGATTACTAAGACAACACAACAAAATCAGCTGCGGCCAGATCTACATTATATTGTAGATCTGTATAGACTTACATTTCGTTTTGGTTAAGAAAAAGAAAGAAGAGGAAAAAGGAGGAAGAGGCAGAGGAGGAGCAGGAGAAGAAGAGGAAAAAGAAGAAGATGAATAAAACGGTATTGTTATCTTACCCACAAAATTGCAGGAACTGTACTAGTATAAATCAGTGATGATAACGGAGAAAAACCAAAAAAAAGAGAGGAAAATTATCGGTGTCCACAAACCACTGTTCCCTGCGCAGTCCCTCCCAACCCAGGATATCATCGAAAACAAGAAACTTTGAATACTCTATTGTGTTGTTTTTAATTGAACAAAAGCATAAATATGGACATAAGTCTACCTGTGTAACGATGAGGGACTTGGAATCATTTACACGGTTAAAGAATAGTGTACTGTCCTTAATTTAAAAGCATCCGATTCCAGGCCTCATAACCTTTTGAAGATCAAAGGGCAATCTCAATTGTATCCCTGTATGATACCAAATTTGTTGCATTTGTTTTTGATATTTCAACTATGAAGCCATTTTCATTCCACAAAAGTGTTTTGAAATAAATAATAAATTCTAAAACAAAAACATCTTAAAATAAAAAAATCCACTGCTCTTCCAATTGACCAATTATCTTCACGACGACTATAAGACCTAGAGTTTGTTTTCCAAGTTCACAATACTTTACTACAGTGAAAACCGGTTACAAACGTCAATGCTCACAAGAGATTGATTAAATGATCGACATGCATGACAAATTGACGTGTATGTGATTTGTGTGAGTTATCACCCTTTATGATCATGATTGGTAGAGGGATGGGCTTAGGTGAATTAAGTGGAGACAGCAAAATGAAAGAAAAATAGGCGAACAACAGAAAAGAACACTCCCACCCCTATTTTACGTGAGTTTCAGATATTATGCGATATAAGCCTAAATAGAAGTAACTTCACTTCCTTAATTCAAGCCCTAAACTTTCTACCAAGAGTATTGAGAATAACGCTGAAATAATATTAACACGCGACCTTGAAATTTTTGTTATTCTAGTAGTAGTAGGCCTACTAGTACTAGTGGTCGTCTCTCTTCCTGTTGTCATAACTTCGTGAAAGTGTAGATGTCTAATGGTGCCGGTTTGTAGATTGAATTACGGCTGATGAGAACGATGTAATTGGAAATGAAGTAATATTGATGACGCATGTTTTCTGTTTCAAATAGTATCACTATCATGGTGTAAAACACATGTGTTCTATTTTTATCCTTGTTTCTCGCAATCATATGTCTGCCGACATGGTATGTAAAGTTCTCAGACGACATAGGATTCGGTTAATCTCAGTGCATGATCAAAATGTCACAGAACAACAAAAACATTGAGGAGATGATTCGTCGTTCACAAAAGTGTTCGTGTTTACGTTGGTGCCGGTAGTAATAATTGTACACACCGCATTACCAAACCTCGTCAAATATCACTAAAAAGTTAATATCTTTAATGGTGGAGGTGAAAAACTGAATCATCGTCATATTTTGGCTTCACACTACTACAGCTGTCTCGCGACAAAAGGAGGAAACTTTCTCTGAACGTTGAAAAAGGAGGAAATTTCCTCTGAAAGATGAAAAAAGAGGAAACTTCCTCTGAATGTTGATAAAAGCAAATTTCCGCCAATATGAAAATTAAATAGCAACAAATCATGACAATATGGTGTTACAATTACCTCGGTTATATTTTCTGGGACTGCTGGTGGCTGACTATGCTCATCCTCACTATTATAACCAGAAAGATCTTCCTCACAATCGTCTCCATTATCTTGGATAGATAAAAGATTTGCATTATTAGATGTCAAGTTTGATGTATTTGATACTGTGTTTGCTGCATGATTGCGATGCTTGCGAATAGTCCTGTGTGGAGATGACCGGTGACGACGTTTATGGCTGGATGGAACATCGTGGTTCTCATATTCAAATCCGGCATTGGCAGGAATGGCCAGTCCCCGGGAGAGAGAAGAATGCCCATGGGGAAACTCCTCATGACTTGATGTTGAAGGAAGCCATCTTGTAGGAGAAGTCCTTACCCTGGGTGGCTTCTCATGACGAGTTTCACTGCCCCTTGGTGATGATAATGCCCATGTTGATGTGAATGGGCGAGTCCCAAAGGATGGGCATGAGCATGGACGTGCCCAACCTGTGTGTGATTGTCTGAACTTTCAGGATCTGCCTTGCCCTTGGCAAGCTTTTTCTTTGGTTTGATTGTCATTGTGACTGTCGACTTCCCTTGACCTGTGTATCACTGTAAAGACAAAGAAGGTGGGAGACATTAAAACCAAATCACGACATTTCAGTCTAAAAAGAAGTGTCGTACTAGAAAAAAATTATGTATCCATAAATATGAATGAATGAGCTTCTATAGTCACCTTTCACCGTAGGCTATAGGAGTTATTTTAAATCATGAAGTAAAGCAATAGCATTATAATATAATAATGTATTCCGTCCAGACTTTGTAAATCTAGAACTGTAGACCTGTATTAGTCAAGATGGAATCTAGATTTAGAAATATAATAAAGATCAGATACGAAGTAGGTACAGATCACAAGGAGGTTTATGCGCAAATCATTCTTTTTAGATGAGCTGCCAGACGGGACCTAACCTTGCCTCTGATGGGGGTGGGGGGAGGACAGGTTGGGAGATGGGGATAATGTGTGACAGTCCTTCCTATACAGAACATTGCGTTATTTACTGTCATCACTGCACAGTGACAGCTCTTGTCATGATCTCTACCAATGGCCAAATAGATCTTTAAAGTTAGATCTAGAGCTAGATTCTTCTAGATTTCTATTTTTCTAGTGTTCTTTTTAGCAGTTTGTCCAGAAGTCAGTGCTTACTCACTGTTTCTGCTCTAAGAAGTAAAGCGAAGTGGTCTAGATCTAGATCTAATCTAGATTCTAAATCTAGAGATCTAAATCTAAGAAACACACTCACACGGTTTTTCTCTAGATCGAAACTACCAAGATCATATATTGTCTATTACAAAGACGATCAGTGAGTACAATGGACAATATCTAGAATTATATAATTCAGCTAAAATTTGATAATTCATACATGGTTTCTAAGTTTCTAAAGGAAACCAAGCTCAAACTCGTAGCCTACCGAGGACGAAAAGTCCTGAAGTTTAGGTCAAAGGTGAAGGTAGATCTATGGTTAAATGAAAGTACTGAGAAAAAAAGGAAAAAAAGGAAGGGGAAAAAAAGCAAAAACCCGTCCTTACGAAGGGGTGGAAACGACTAATCGACACAGTCCTCTCCTCCTCCTCAGAAATATCGCATGCTGTTTAACAATGAGTTAATAAACGACTCATCACATAAGCTTTCAGAGTAAAAAAGATAACACGAAGTTTATGGCGTCTGGACCGTGACGTAATCCAATATTTACATCTACAGCGCCGCACAAGACTGTACTAAGGGCGTACTACTCTCACTGATAGCGAGATTTAGAGCCAGATAAAGGGGGAAACTAAATTACGCCACGTACAGAGATTGAATCTTGCTTGAAGCCAAAAAATAAAAAATCTTTACGACAACCTTAATCTTAATGCAAGATAAAAGATTTTAGAACGAAAAACAAAGAAATCAACAAAAATTTAAAAAAGAAAAATTCATACGCTTCTTATTACTATAGAATATAAAAATAATATCGCCATATATTGTCGTAGCATCGGTGGTCTAGTGGTAGAATACTCGCCTGCCACGCGGGTGACCCGGGTTCAATTCCCGGCCGATGCATCCTTTTTCTTTTTAATCAATTATAGATGTCACTCATTTTCTTTTCTAATAGAGCAAAATCTTGTCCTCATGCGTATTAATTTAACTTTGGTGGCTTTTTTTTGAGTATTCCACTTTTTCATATTTCTAGATTTTCCAAAGGAACAAACAAGAAAGATGAAATAAAAGATGGAAACAAAGAAGACAAAAAAAAAAATAACAGAAATAATTTGATGTTAGTATGATTTTGATTTACTTCCCCCACATCCACAGGTCAGCCATGCAGCTCCCGGCACTGAGAAGATAGGGCTGACGTCCGTGTGGTGCTAGCGTGTCGTACGATGCGACTAAATGGCGAAACTCCCGACACAGAGTCACCTGGTCCTCCAGGTTGGGGGTCGGTCGTGGGGCTAACAGCCCCTTCCGTAAAACAACGAATTGTTTCAGAATGAAAAGCCAGCGAAAAACAAATTCATTTCTTGGCTGATAGTGGATGGATCTTCTTCAAACGGAGAACGCATGGTGCCCAACAGCGCTAAAGCTGAAAGGAAGCTTCTGAGCGGATCCCTTCACCACCAATCAAGTCTCTACAGATTGGCTTGTGGAACGTTAGGATCTTATATCATTATGACTGCACAAATAGTTAGAGAGATGCACAGGTATCACCTATACTAGGAATCAGCGAGACCCACTTGAGCAAATCTGGACAGAGGCGCATGAAAGGAAAACATTTGTATTGTCTCGGAAATGATATCGATGGACCACGCAGAGAAGGAGTTGGAATAATAATTATAAACAAGGCAGCACATACAAATTTCAAAGTGCACTGACCACGGATAATCATGGCCTCCCTCAGAACAAAGGAAGAAACCAGGAAAGGGAAAGAGGCAAGAAGATCAGCAACGTGAAGAACATACGCTCCAACCAACGATACTAGAGATGTAGACAAGGACAACTTCTGCAACCGATTACAGAGTATGATCTACAAGTCTCTACATAAGGATATCAACATTGTCATAGATGATATAAATGCCAA
>JAXRKP010000674.1:112500-122500 GCA_037039925.1 Doris montereyensis | reverse complement strand
ATATAACAAAAATGATAATAATATACATAGTTTTTAAATACCAAAAAAAAACCTCCTCAACCCAACCCAACCCAACCCCAACCTGTTGACAAAAAACTGAAAGACACAAAGACAAGAAATTAAAAATAATCTTATCCCAGGCACCCAAAAAACAAAAAACAACAAAACAACAAAAATACCGAGAAAAGAAGCTTCAAAGGATAAAATAACATCACGTTTTATACATGTGTAATATATCATTGAAAACAAATAGCCATCTGTTTACGTGTTATGAAAACAAAAAACTTACACATAAATAAGATAACATAGGCCTAGGCAAAAAAGCAAAATAGGGTTTTTATATTATTATAAAGTGATTTTATCACCTAAATGTAAATTTTAAATTAATATTCATTGCCTGTATTTATTGGACAGCACAGCCAGCGCCTTATGTATGATCTAACAGCAGCATCATGTTTTATCAAAGGGAGACAACAGTTTCATTTCAGTACATTTTAATATCATTCACTTATGGTGTTGCAATGACATTATAAAATGTATTATCATTTCGCAAAGTATCACCAAATAAAGATCAGAGCCCTTTTCTGTTTTTTTATGCCTTCATTTTGGTTTAGAACTAAACATGTGATTTTCATGGTGGTGCAACCTTGAATATTCCTAAACTTTTCTGGTCAGTTCGCAGTAAAAGGAACAGGGGTTTGCAGGTTTTCATTGCGAAAGAACATTGGTCGTTACAGAGACAAAAGTTATGACTCCTCTCATACTCCCAACCCAAAACATTTTATAATGTCCTGAGCCAATATAGACACAAATACACACACACACACACACGCACACACACACACACACACATACATATTATTATATACTATTTTAGTACACTGTGCTACACACAGAAAGGAATGTGAGAAAAATGTAAATACACAGTAGATCCACAAGACACCAAATGCAAATAAAAATGATCTTGCCTTTTCCTGATGGGACTATAGTTGTTGACGATAAATATAGTATAAAATCATACATTGTTCAACTAAGAATGAAAGAATTAAATATATATCCTGCCATTTGCATATCCAATAACATGTATGTGAAGATTTGAAAGAACACTTCATCCGACAAACAGTTATGATTTACAATGTACCCTGTAAGAACTTAAGCTTGCTTAAGACATAAGTATTAAACGCGGGTGAGCAGTTTGGAATTGAAAATCACCCTTCAACAAAAAACCCAGAAACGAAATTCGAAAAGAGAGAAAAGCACATCCGTATGAAACAATATTAAAGTAGGTATATATATATATATATATATGATGTCATTTAGGATCGTCTGCAAGGCCAAAGCCTCCGTAATTACAAGTGACAAAAGCCAAACACACATTGTCGAGCACCTCAAAAACCGGTCGAAAGGACCAACACACAGCTTAAGGGGCTCCCTGTGGATTGATAGCCATGGACTTTTGGCATGGAAGTGTTGGTATAAAACTAAGTATATCCCTACTAAGATCTTTGTGGAAAACACCCAATCCAAACAAATTATGAGTATACTACATTGATTGAGTCTCAATGACAGGTAACAAAAAAAGAGAAAGAAGTAAACTAAAGGAATAAAAAAAAAACAACAACCCATGGCCAAAATAGAAAATAAAAGAGAGAAAAGAAAAGTATGCTTCATCCAGTGGTGAGTTTAAGCAAAACTCCAAACGATTTCACACAGGCCTAACAATTTGATTAATTGTTAATTTAAACCTGTTCACAGGTAGGGGCGATCCTCTCAGATGTCTTAATGGAGCAACATGGCAATATAATTTCAACCCGTTAATAAAAGAGGTTGATATTGAGCTTGGCAGTCTCATGTTTAACGTCGTCGCAAACTTCTTTTTTTTTGGGTGTTTTTTTGTTTGTTGGAAGCCCGACCTCCTTTTGTTCAAGTTCAAGATCTCCAAAAGTCAGTGAGGTTTTCAAGATCTTCGTTGTGAACATCGTTACTCACAGTATCGTCAGGTTCTGTATGCGAAGTCCATACCTGTGATGTGGTTCTTGTTTCAGTTGTAGCCATTTTGTCGTCTTGACCGGAAGCTGAGGCGGTGGCCTCTCGACGTGAGACTGGTGTATCAATTTTCTCAGCAGGGGGGAGATCACTCCATGTCTGCGGCCACGGTTGCATTTAGGTCGTTCAGTTTTCTCAACGCCAGAGGAGGGCTCGGTGTTCCAGAGAAATGTGAATCTGGGGCTTGATCTGTCACTAGGGATTCACCCGACTCTCTGTTTCTGGGCCTGGCTTGGTTGCTATGCTGATTGGCATCACCTGGAGAGAAGGATTCTTCATCCTTGCTTAGACTTTGGGTCCTCCTTCTGTATCCACATTTGTCTTTTATCTCTTCCGTGAGAAATTGTTTACTGAAGCTGCTAATAGAAGATCTAGTATATGTTGGTGATGCTTGCTGTGGCAACATGGGAAAGTTAGACTTCTGACGTCTTTAGTAAATGAGTCTTCAAGGATAGGCTGTATATCACCATCAGTATTGCGCCTTTCCTCAAGCAATCTTTTGCTTTGTTTATGAAGAGGATGCATAACTCTCATGGCTCCATCACGTTTGAAGGTTTGGTTCGAGTGAAGAATTTGATGGACTGGTGATTCTGGTGTACTGGGTCGAGATGAAGAGACATCAGAACTTTCAGAAACAGTATCACTATCTAAATGTGTAGAGTATCTGCTTGAACTGCCTGCCAATGTCATACGGAGTTCTCTTTCCCTTGACGAAGATCTGCCCATCGTCTTTCTCGCATTAAATTGACTGCTTAGTGTGGAATGTCTGTTGTGTGATAATTGCAGATTGTCTTCATCTTCGACTTGATGATTTACACCAGACTGATCATAGCGATTCATCGGATATCTGCTGTCATGCCTCTGACTGTGACGTCTTTGCTCGCCTTCCATTCTGGTAAATGCTCCCTCAGTTGTGGGATGCCAGGCATTGATGTTTCGCTTTCACCTTGGGGATCTCAAATGGACTACAATCTACCTTTTGACCATCCTTTCGTGATCGCAATTGTTGAAGGTTGGGCAAACTAGTCTTCCGTTGTTTGTGATGCTGAGGGATATCCAGCTTGCTGAGGTCTGGGGCTTCCAGTTGAGACAATCTCCCAGTGCGGCGATGGCCGCCACGAAGGCGTTTACTAAATGATTCCAATTGGTTCAACACGCGGTGGCGCATAGATCCCTTTTTGGAGCGAGAATCCTGACTTGAATTCAAATCCTTGGCTTCACGTGTCCTGTCCTGCTCTCCATCCGAGTTGGTCGAATCTTGGGAACTACTTAATGTGGACGCCAGTTCTATGAAGGGAAATACAAAATAATAACAAGAAGGTTACTTGAGCAAAGAATTAACAGCAACAACACCATAACAACAACAACATCAACAACAACAACGACAACGACAACAACAACAACAATTTAAAGCATAACAGAAATGAAGGGTAATATCTTTGGAAAGTAAACACAATGATAATGTGACAATTAAAAGCGATAGATGAGTTTGTATTATGTATCGAAATCAGTAATCAAGTGGTGATTCCTGTTCTCAGACACAATAGCAACACTAGATTATCAATTATGAAAAGTAACTCAAGGAGAGTATGCAACCAGATAGAAATAGTAGTAATAGTAGTAGAAGTAGTCGTAGTAATTGTAGTAGTAGTAGTAGTAGTAGTAGTAGTAGTAGTAGTAGTAGTAGTAGTAGTAGTAGTAGTTGCAGCAGTAGTAGTAGTAGTAGTAGTAATAGTAGTAGTAATAATAGGTGTAGTAAGAGTAGTAGTAAAATTAATAGTAGTAGTAGTAGTAGTCGTAATAATGGTAGTAGTAGTAGTAATAGTAATAGTAGTAGTAACAGTGGTAGTAGTAGTAGCAGTAGTAGTAGTAGCAGTAGCAGCAGCAGCAGCGGTAGTAGTAGTAGTAGTAGTAGTAGTAGTAGTAGTAGTAGTAGTAGTAGTAGTAGGTAGTAGTAAGTAGTAGTAGTAATAGGAGCGTCAGTAGTAATAGTAGTAGCAGCAGTGGTAACAGTAATAGTAGTGGTAGCAGTAGAATTAGTAGTAATAGTAGTAGTAGTAGTAGTAGCAGTAGTTGCAGTAGTATTAGTAGCAGTAGTAGTAGCAGTAGCAGCAGCAGTGGGACGCATGTAACTCATGTAAAGGACACAAGTAACTCCTATAAGTGGGACACAAGTAACTCCTATAAGTGGGACACAAGTAACTCATATAAGTGGACACAAGTAACTCCTATAAGTGGGACACAAGTAACTCATATAAGTGGGATACAAGTAACTCCTATAAGTGGGACACAAGTAACTCATATAAGTGGATACAAGTAACTCCTATAAGTGGGACACAAGTAACTCATATAAGTGGATACAAGCAACTCCTATAAGTGGGACACAAGTAACTCATATAAGTGGGACACAAGTAACTCCCTATAAGTGGACACAAGTAACTCCTATAAGTGGGATACAAGCACTCATAAGTGGGATACAAGTAACTCATGTAAGGGGCCACAAGTAACTCATATAAGTGAGATACAAGTAACTCGGGTACAAGTGAGACACAAGTAACTCATGTAAGTGACACAAGTAACTCCTATAAGGGACACAAGTAACTCATGTAAGTGGGACACAAGTAACTCCTATAAGTGGGACACAAGTTACTCTTATAAGTGGGATACAAGGCAACTCATGTAAGTGGGACACAAGTAACTCATATAAGTGGGATACAAGAACTCCGTACAAGTGAGACACAAGTAACTCATGTAAGTGGGACACAAGTAACTCCTATAAGGGACACAAGTAACTCATGTAAGTGGGACACAAGTAACTCATATAAGTGGGACACAAGTAACTCATGTAAGTGGGACACAAGTAACTCCTATAAGTGGGACACAAGTAACTCATGTAAGTGGACACAAGTAACTCCTATAAGTGGGACACAAGTAACTCCTATAAGTGGGACACAAGTTATCTTATAAGTGGGATACAAGTAACTCATGTAAGTGGGACACAAGTAACTCATATAAGTGGGATACAAGTAACTAAATACAAGTGAGACACAAGTAACTCATGTAAGTGGGACACAAGTAACTCATGTAAGTGGGACACAAGTAACCATGTAAGTGGGACACAAGTAACTCATTTAAGTGGGACACAAGTAACTCATGTAAGTGGGACACAAGTAACTCATGTAAGTGGGACACAAGTAACTCATATAAATGGGACACAAAGTAACTCATGTAAGTGGGGACACAAGTAACCCCTATAAGTGGGACACAAGTAACTCCTATAAGTGGGACACAAGTAACTCATGTAAGTGGGACACAAGTAACTCATGTAAGTGGGACACAAGTAACTCATGTAAGTGGGACACAAGTAACTCATGTAAGTGGGACACAAGTCACTCATGTAAGTGGGACACAAGTGGGTATAATTTTGTCAGCTACCCTGTCAGTCACTCTCCATCCACCATTCAATTTCAAATACAATCAATCTGTGTGTTTGTGACATGCAAATATGTCGTATGGGCCACATAGCAGACTTTGGTGACATATGCGACGAATTTGTCATCGCTGTACAACGTGATGACATCGCGATGTGTGCCCACGGTTTTCCATTCTAGTTTTGATGATTTTCACTTTCTTTCCCTTTTCTCTTTTTTTTTCCTTACTTTTTTTCTTTTTTTTTTCTTTTTTCTTCTCTTTTTGTGTGTGTGTTGTCATTTTAATGTGTAGAGAACAATTATTTCACAAAAAAAATTGTCACAGTTTTGTAGTTCTGAGCCAGCGTGCAATAATGCATACCTGGCGAGCATTTATGAATACGTATTTAAATATAAATAAGAGAAGAAAAAATTCCGACACCCACCATCACTAAGCTTGCATAATTTGTGCAAAAGTGGGCAGTTATACGACACAGACACCCGGCAATGAATGTCGAGTTTTTGTTTGACTCACTTTCTGGTTTACTTTGTTCTGTGAGGGGAAAAAAAAAACTACGAAAACCCAAAACAAAATAGTCGTAAAATGATAAATACAACCAAGACAAAGAAGGAGGCAAGGGGCATGTCGCCACGAAAAGAAAGCATGGTAACAACGCAGAGGTCACGGGTTCGATCCCCATTGTGGCGAAGATTTTTTTCTCTCTCTGTCTATTCCTTGTATTTGTCTTGTCTTTGCTTCTACTATGGGGCTTCACTAGTTATTATTCAATGTCATTTTCCCCTCGCAATGATAACTACAGACTTACGTTTCTCCACCCGTGACAGCGCTGGCGAATGGGAACTTAACCTGTCTTTGGTGGGTGCTTCATGTTCAATGTCTTTGATCAAACTGTTTAAAAGAACAGGAAAAAAGGTAGGTACATAATTATAGTAGCATCATTCATGATCACTATAATAAACGTCTTGTTTTACGTCTAACGTCTATGTTAAGTTCCTGAGGTATGGGCTGATGTTAGGGGATGATGCAATGTATCTTTTCATTGGAAATTTGATAGCTATTCAATAAATCAGTATTACTATCACAACAACCTTTAACGTCACAAAAACAATGACAGCTACAACTAGAGGCATAACGTTTACACTCTATCGATTTATTTATCATTTTGCCTTTCTACCTACCTATCTTTCTTTATCATTCTTTACATACATATATATATATATATATATATATATATATATATATATATATATATATATATATATATATATATATATATATATATATATATATATATATATATATATGATATATTCCGTTTATATTATCATATAGTATATACTCTTGTAGACAAATATATCATCTATCTACCTACATAGTTAATGTATATATATTTATCTGTCTATCTGTCTATCGATCTATCTATCTATCTATCTATCTATCTATCTATCTATCTATCTATCTATCTATCTATCTATCTATCTTCTATCTATCTATCTTATTGAAAGCCTCTCATCCACTGAATGTTCGATGGCGCTTTACATTAAAATATACAACTAATAAACACAATTACACATTATAGTATAAAATTCATAGAAAGATACGAATGGCATAGCAGTAGTATAATTACATGTAAACCATTAAATACGATTTCGCTCATTTAACAATATAGAGTCAAAATTCAAGAACTTGTCAATGGACGAGGATTTACAAGAAGATAACACATCAGAAAGCAATTCACAGCAAGGCATATAAGCGATTTCTATCATCAACTAAATTCCAATTCCAATCAACTAGAACAATACATGCCATCCTAGACATGGGGCCATTTGAGCATTATAGGTTGTCAATGGTCTTGTTTTTTTCCTTCCATTTTCTTTTTGTTTATTCTTTTGTCCACTGAGTATTTTTTAAGATGATAATTATTTGCTGTCTACCAAGATTCCACACTAACATCGTTTAAATACTTGTACTAGCTCATTTGAAAATCCAATTTGAAAATCCAATTTGAAAATCCAATTTGATTTGAAAATCCAATTTGAAAATCCAATTTGAAAATCCAATTTGAAAATCCAATTTGAATTCATTTACAGTTTGACTATCAAATATCCAACGCAGGTGAAGCAGGTGACGCGTGTAAAGCGAAAGCAAGGGTGAATTGATTGAGACTTGCGTAGACAGACAGTGACAACCAGTTGCATAATAAGTTTTAACTCGTGGCCCGGTTGTTGATTACTAACGTTTTATCATAAATTGCAATGAGAGCCAAGCGTTTTTACAGTTGAAACCATCAATTTATAAAATTACACATGAGATAAAGAGAGAGGACAGGCAATGCTGTTGTTTTTTTATAGCATCCATTATGACTAGAAAAACCTCTCTGATTTGTTTGATCTCAGCAGCTGTAATTTCATATACCTACCCCCTCCCCTTCCCCCTAATCTTTAGTGTCCTCTTTTACAGTAATAAAAATTAACTGCCGGTTATATTTTAATTCATCTTTCCTTAAACCTTAACTTGTGAGACCATTATGGAAACATACATATTACACTACCACTGGCAATTTGTACAGTTATCTACTAGCTAATAATGTGCAGAAATTATTGCTCACTGACCTGTTTAAATGAAACTTTCTTTTTTTTTTACCAAAATCATTTATTGGTAGGCTACTCTAGCTCGATACCTTGAAATTGTAGAGCCCAGTATTAAAAGTAGCTACATCACAAATCTGTTTTAATGTGATCTGTGTGTGGTATCACATCTGATATCTTACAAGCAAATTACATCCCAGGTAATACTTACGAATATTATTAGATCGGGTTAGTATTCAATTCTGAGGTTACGCAAGTAGGCTTGAAGATAATATAATCCAACTTTTTAATTACCTGGTATAACCTTGTCACACGTTGTAGGCTAGTTGAATGAAAATGATACTCACAAAGACGAGGAAACAATGAAGTTTAAATTAATTCAACATCTCTTTTGGCAGAACATTTTCTCAACAACAACAAAAAAAACAACAATCTGGGGATGGTTTAAAGCCTCCATGCAAAATATCGGTTTTACTCTTAGTGGTCTATCAACACAATATCGGTTTTACTCTTAGTGGCCTATCAACACAATATCGGTTTTACTCTTAGTGGCCTGTCAACACAATATCGGTTTTACTCTTAGTGGCCTGTCAACACAATATCGGTTTTACTCTTAGTGGTCTATCAACACAATATCGGTTTTACTCTTAGTGGTCTATCAACACAATATCGGTTTTACTCTTAGTGGTCTATCAACACAATATCGGTTTTACTCTTAGTGGCCTGTCAACACAATATCGGTTTTACTCTTAGTGGCCTGTCAACACAATATCGGTTTTACTCTTAGTGGCCTGTCAACACAATATCGGTTTTACTCTTAGTGGCCTGTCAACACAATATCGGTTTTACTCTTAGTGGCCTGTCAACACAATATCGGTTTTACTTTTTTACTCTAGGGTCTATCAACACAATATCGGTTTTACTTTTAGTGGTCTATCAACACAATATCGGTTTTACTCTTAGTGGTCTATCAACACAATATCGGTTTTACTCTTAGTGCCCGTCAACACAATATCGGTTTTACAGATAGACAACACAATATCGGTATCTATAGTGAACAAAGATCGAACGACTGGATAATTATATCTATCTATCTATATCAACACAATATCGGTATCGATAGACTATCAACACAATATCTATTTAGTGGCCCGTCATATCGGTTTTACTCTATCCTGTCAACATGTCGATATCTATCCTATCAACACAATCTAGTCAAAGATATCTATCTATCTATCTATCTATCTATCTATCTATCTATCTATTTATCTATCTATCTTTCTATCTATCTATCTATCTATAGATCTATCTATCTTCTATTTATCTATATATCATTATCTATCTATCTATCTATCTACAACATATCTATCTATCTATCTATCCATCTATCTATCTATCTATCTATCTATCTATCTATCTATCTATCTATCTATCTAGACATATCTATCTATCTATCTATCTATCTATCTATCTATCTATCTATATATATCTATCTATCTATCTATCTATCTATCTATCTATCTATTTATCTATCTATCTATCGATAAATATACATCTATATATATACATCTATATATACATATACATGAATATATAGATAGACATATATATATATATGAATATATATGTATACATACGTATATGGATATCACATTTTTTCCTCTATTGTATCCACTGGCTAATATCGAATGGAAATGAAATACCTAAGTTGTCATTTTTAAACTGCTGAAACTCCTTGATCCTAAATCTTAATGCACGATGATCGCTTCGTAAAAGAGGCAGTCATTAAAAATGCTGAAAGTTCCTAAATCCAGGTCATTTAATGACCTTTACAATTTAAAAGTACACAGTTGAAAAAGGTCAAAAATTCAAGCAGAGAACAATTCGAACTCTATAGACGGAGAAACTACCATGTAATCTTATAAAGCCCTTAC
>JAXRKP010000674.1:82500-107500 GCA_037039925.1 Doris montereyensis | reverse complement strand
GTATGTATGTATGTATGTATGTCTACATATATATGTATGTATGTCTATCATGTATGTTTGTATGTACTGTATGTATGTACGCAAGTATGCAGGTATGCAGGTATATATGTCTGTATGTATGTATATATTAATGTATGTAAATATATATATATATACATATGTATGTATGTGTGTATGTTTTGTATGTATGTAAATAGCTAAGATGTATGTATGTATGAATGTACTGAATTCAGGAAATTAATAAAAATCATATAAGCTTACAGTAAGTAATAAGTAAGAGCACAACTTATTGAAATCTCAAAATATATTTAAATAAATTTGTTTTTGCCATAAAAATCAGTGATCCCTAGAAGACACACAATGTTAAACATAACCAAAAGGTTTATTAAATTATTCTGACATATACATTTTGTTTGAAAATATTTGAATCTGATAAAGAAATGTAGAGAGATAGAGACAGAGAAAGAGACAGAGACAGACAGAAACAGAGCCAGACAAAGAAATGTAGAGAGATAGAGAAATGCAAAGAGACAGAGACAGACAGAGACAGAGCCAGAGACAAAGAAATGTAGAGAGATAGAGAAGTGCAAACAGACAGAGACAGACAGAGACAGAGCCAGAGACAAAGAAATGTAGAGAGATAGAGAAGTGCAAAGAGACAGAGACAGACAGAGACAGAGCCAGAGACAAAGAAATGTAGAGAGATAGAGAAATGCAAAGACAGAGACAGAGAAAGAGACAGAGACAGACAGAGACAGAGCTAGAGACAAAGAAATGTAGAGATAGAGAAATGCAAAGAGGTAGAGGAGTGAGAGACTGAAAGTGAGCCACAGAGACAAAGGGAGATAAACCGATTTTTGGACTGTCGGTTTTATAATCAATGCGACCAAATTATAACAATATTATCAAATGGCAAAATTATGACCGAAAATTAAAGGGTAAAACTATCATCTGAAATCAAATGTTAAAAATATCATCTAAAATGAAATGATAGCAAGGTCAGGCCTTTAATTACTGTGATTTGCTATCTCTAACCAGGGATTGCTTCATATGTAAATAAAGAACTAAAGACATGATTGAGCTGCCTTCTTTGTACTTCACAGATGATTGTATTTTTTGTTCCGTTTTGTTTCCATCCCATTTGCTTGTTTTGTATTATTTTTAACTGTAACCCCCCCCCCCCAAAAAAACCCCCCCAAACCCCCCAAAAAAACAAACAAACAAAAAAAAAACACAAAAAAACAACAAAAAACAAAACAAAAACAAAACAGGAGTGTAATTGTGCTCTTGTATGATGAAACTCCGACTACAGATAATAAATAAACTCATTGTAAACACATAATAACACTTCGTCATTGCATTCATTCGTTGCTTTTACCATGACAGTGTCGAGATTGAGCTCAAGATGAACCAGCTTTTCCTTGTGAATGAAATGCAAGCCTTGGGACAGCTGTCTTACAAAGGTAGGAGCAAAGGTTTGGATGTCCTCCACCTTCTCTTTGATGTGGAAACTAGCCGGCCACAGCTGTCCCTTGAAAATGAAACAGGGCATCTTAGGGAGTGCTTCTGATTCATGATTCCCCGTGATGCCAGATTCAATTCTAGTCATGCCCAAAAATGGAGCCACATTTTCGCAATCAAGGCATCTATGTAAGAGAGAGAGAAAAATATTATAGGGTTAACATGATATTATCTGCTTCTGAGAGACAGACTGAAAGACAAGTAGCATATTGAGACAGAGTGAGAGATAGAGTGAGAGACAGTGAAAGCCAGAGTGAAAAGAAGAATGAAAGACAGAGTGAGAGACACAGTGGAAGACACAGTGAGAGACAGAGTGAAGACAGAGTGAGAAACACAGTGGAAGACACAGTGAGAGACAGAGTGAAGACAGAGTGAGAGACAGAGTGAAGACACAGTGAGAGACAGAGTGAAGACAGAGTGAGAGACACAGTGGAAGACCCAGTGAGAGACACAGTGAGAGACAGAGTGAAGACAGAGTGAGAGACAGTGAAAGACAGATTGAAAAGAAGAATGAAAGACACAGTGGAAGACACAGCGAGAGACAGAGTGAAGACAGAGTGAGAGACAGAATGAGAGGCAGAATGAGAGACACAGTGCGAGACAGAGTGAAAGACAGAGTGAGAGACACAGTGAGAGACACAGTGAGAGACAGAGAAATAAACATTGAGAGATAGAGTGAGAGACAGAGTAAGAGACATAATGAGAGACAGAGTGAAAGACAGAGTGAGAGACAGAGTGAGACACAGTGAGCGACACAATGAGAGCACACAGCGAGAGACATAGTGAGAGACACAGCGAGAGACAGAGTGAGCGACATATTGAGAGACAAAGTGACAATGTAAGAGACATAGTGAGAAGCAGAATGAGAGACACAGTGCGAGACAGAGTTATAGACAGAGTGAGAGAAACAGTGAGAGACAGAGTGAGCGACATATTGAGAGACAAAGTGACAAAATAAGAGACAGAGTGAAAGATAGAGTGAGAGACACAGTGAGAGACAGAGTTAAAGACAGAGTGAAAAACAAAATGAGAGACATAGTGAAAGACACAGTGAGAAATAGATGAGAGGGAGATTGAAAGACAGAGTGATAGACATAGGAAAGCCATGTTGAAAGACAGAGTTAGAGACAGAGTGAGAGACATGTTGAAAGACAGAGTGAGAGGCATATTGAATGATAGAGTGAATGACAGAGTAAGAGACTGAGTGAGAGACAGATTGAATGACAGAGTGAGAGACAGATTGAAAGATAGAGTGATAGACACACAAACACACACACACACACACACACACAGCGACACAGAGAGAGAGAGAGAGAGAGAGAGAGAGAGAGAGAGAGAGAGAGAGAGAGAGAGAGAGAGAGAGAGAGAGAGAGAGAGAGAGAGAGAGAGAGAGAGAGAGAGAGAGAGAGAGAGAGAGAGAGAGAGAGAGAGAGAGAGAGAGAGAGAGAGAGAGAGAGAGAGAGAGAGAGAGAGAGAGAGAAGAGAAGAGAGAGAGAGAGAGACGAAGCGATAGACTAAGTGAAAGACAAAGTAAAAGACAGTCAAAGACAGAGTAAAAGACAGAGTGAAACACAGAGGGAGACAGATAAAATTAGTCAAAGAGAGTAAAAGACAGAGCGAAAGGCATGTTAAAAGGCAATCAGAGATAAAGTAAAAGACAAAGTGAAACACAGAGGGAGAGACATATTAAAAGACAGATTGAAAGACAAAATGTAAGACACATTGACAGACAAACTGAAAGACAGAGTAAAAAGACAGAGTATACGGCAGAGCAAAAGACAGAGTCAAAGACAGGGTGATAGACAGAGTCAAAAGATGTCATAGATAAAAATGTCTTGGTGAAAAGTGTCTTAGATAAAAACGTCTTGGCGAAAAAAAAGGTCTTAGATAAAAACTTCTTGGCGAAAAGATGTCGTAGATGAAAACGTTTTAGTGAAAAGTGTCTTAGATTAAAACGCCTTGGCGAAAAGTGTCTTAGATAAAATGTCTTGGCGAAAAGTGTCTTAGATAAAAATGTCTTGGTGAAAAGTGTCTTAGATAAAAATGTCTTGGTGAAAAGTGTCTTAGATAAAAACGTCTTGGTGAAAAGTGTCTTAGATAAAATGTCTTGGCGAAAAGTGTCTTAGATAAAAACGTCTTGGCAAAAAGTGTCTTAGATAAAAACGTCTTGGCGAAAAGTGTCTTAGACAAAAACGTCTTGGCAAAAAGCGTCTTAGATAAAAACGTCTTGGAGAAAAGTGTCTTAGATAAAAATGTCTTGGCGAAACGTGTCTCAGATAAAAGCGTCTTGGAGAAACGTGTCTTAGATCAAAAGTGTCTTGGCTCAGATAAAAGCGCGTCTTAGATCAAAAGCGTCTTGGCTTAAACGCGTCTTAGACAAAAACATCTTGGCGAAACGCATCTAAGATAAAAGCGTCTAGGCAGAAGGTGTCTTAGATAAAAACGTCTTGGCGAAACGTGTCTTAGATAAAAACGTCTTGGCGAAACGTGTCTTAGATAAAAACGTCTGGCGAAACGCGTCTTAGATAAAAGCGTCTTGGCGAAACGCATCTTAGATAAAAGCGTCTTGGCGAAACGCGTCTTAGATAAAAGCGTCTTGGCGAAACGCGTCTTAGATAAAAACGTCTTGGCAAAACGCATCTTAGATAAAAGCGTCTAGGCTAAACGTCTTAGATAAAAACGTCTTGGCAAAACGCGTCTTAGATAAAAACGTCCAGGGCGAAACGCGTCTTAGATAAAAACGTTTGGCGAAACGCGTCTTAGATAAAAACGTCAAGGCGAAACAGCGTCTTAGATAAAAACGTCTAGGCGAAACGCGTCTTAGATAAAACGTCTAGGCGAAACGCGTCTTAGATAAAAACGTCTAGGCGAAACGCATCTTAGATAAAAGCGTCTAGGCGAAACGCGTCTTAGATAAAAAGTCTAGGCGAAACGCGCGTCTTAGATAAAAACGTCTAGGCGAAACGTCTTAGATAAAAACGTCTAGGCGAAACGCATCTTAGATAAAAGTCTAGGCAGAAACGCGTCTTAGATAAAAACGTCTAGGCGAAACGCGTCTTAGATAAAAACGTCTAGGTGAAACGCGTCTTAGATAAAAACGTCTAGGTAACCGTCTTAGATAAAAACGTCTAGGTGAAACGCGTCTTAGATAAAAACGTCTAGCTTAAACGCGTCTTAGATAAAAACGTCTAGGCGAAAATCCATCTTAGATAAAAGCGTCTAGGCAAACGCATCTTAGATAAAAGCGTCTTGGACGGAAGGTGTCTTAGATAAAAACGTATAAGACAAAAATGTCTTAGATAAAAACGTATAAGACAAAAATGTCTTAGATAAAAGTATCGAGATAAAACGTTTTAAACAAAAGCGTCAGATAAAAGTGTCTTAGATAAAAGTGTCTTAGATAGAAGTGTCTTAGATAAAAGTGTCTTAGATAGAAGTGTCTTAGATAAAAGTGTCTTAGATAGAAGTGTCTTAGATAAAAGTGTCTGAGATAAAAGCGTCTTAGATAAAGCATCTTAGATAAAACCGTCTTTGCAAAGGTGTTGTCATAACCAATATTCAAACACTGCAACCTGTAATGACTATCACAGCAGTAGAGGAAAAGACAAAGAAATAATATTAAAGTCCCATAGGAACAAAAAAACGACAGAAATACAAGGAATAAACAGACAAAAATCTTGACCACCATGGGATCTAACCTGCGACCTGTGCATCGGCACCCATCGCCTCGTCGTACCAAGAAGAAGAAAAAAAGAAAGTATATTACCAACCGAGCTAACTACGTTCATTCCTCAAAGCTTACTATCTTCAAATGTCATATCCACCATTTTCGATATGCCCCTTGCTTGCCTCACTGTTTGTCTTATCACAGCAGTAGTTATTATATAAGACAGGAAAACAGTTTCAATATCACAACAGTAGTTATTATATAAGACAGGAGAACAGTTTCAATATCACAACAGGAAAACAGTTTCAATATCACAGCAGTAGTTATTATATAAGACAGGGAAAACAGTTTCAATATCACAACAGTAGTTATTATAAGACAGGGAAAACAGTTTCAATATCACAACAGTAGTTATTATATAAGACAGGAAAACAGTTTCAATATCACAGCAGTAGTTATTATATAAGACAGGAAAACAGTTTCAATATCACAGCAGTAGTTATTATATAAGACAGGGAAAACAGTTTCAATATCACAACAGTAGGCAAAAGACCATACAAAAACGTTCGCCTTAGATTTCCTTGCACTCCGTGGAGCTTTCAATCAACTTCAAGTAATACTAATAATGGTAAAAAAGAATAATATTATTACTATTCACATTCACCTTAGAGCTGCTATTTCTGAGAATCGGTCTGTATCATTGGTTTGAAGAGAGTACGTCTTGATTGTCACATCTTGATTCATACTGTGAATGATCCTCTTCGCATGGCAAATGTGAGCCCAGAAGCCTGAAGAGAAAACAAAAAGAAGAAATATAGTTTCTATAAATGAAACAATGATGTGTAAATAAGAATAAATAAGAACAAAGATAAACAAAACATCATCTTAAGGTGTTAATTAATTATTGATTTCAAACAAAAATGATTTCAAATATAACTAAAAAAAAAAGAGAAGGAAATCACCAATAGAAGTTTAATACAAATTTGTTTATAAGGAAGATGGCAAAAGAAACATTCAAAATGCACTAGGTAATGGACAAAAATAACATAGATGAACGAACTGAACACGAGCATCAATGTCCGAAATAGATTTTTTTTTTTTTTACAAAAACGTCTTACATAAATTAAAACAACAGGAAGAAAAAGAATAAAAAGAAGGCAAAAATAATAATAATAATAATCATAATAATAATAATAATAATAATAATAATAATAATAATAATAATAATAATAATAATAATAATAATAATAAAAAAATAAAAATAATAATAATAATAATAATAATAATAATAATAATAATAATAATAATAATAATAATAATAATAATAATAAGAAGAAGAAGAAGAGGTGGTGGAGGAGGAGGAGGAGGAGGAGGAGGAGGAGGAGGAGGAGGAGGAGGAGAAGAAGAAGAAGAAGAAGAAGAAGAAGAAGAAGGAGAAGGAGAAGGAGAAGGAGAAGGAGAAGGAGAAGGAGAAAGAGGAGGGCAAGGAGGAGGAGCAGGAGTAGGAGAAGAATGACGATGAGGTGAACAAGAAGAAGAAGAAGAAGAAGAAGAAGAAGAAGAAGAAAAAAGAAGAAAAAAGTCACAAAAATAAGAACAATACGGAAATAGCATATTAAATTATTTTAAAAATTGAGAATATATAAGATGTAGTACAGTTGGGACATGCCCATATCTAGTCTCCTTGATCCTTGTAGTGACAAGTCCCCCCCATCCCCCCCCCCTCGATCCTCCCTTCCTCCGCCAACAAAAATAAAGCAAACAACAACAAAAAGACAACAACTATAGAACAAAACAAAATGAACTAGTAAAATAAAACCACTAATCTCAAAGATTGAAGACCTCTTTGTCACCCCCTCAAATCATCCAAAACAAAACACAGCACAGAAAAAAGCAAAGCAAACGTTTATAAGCAAAGAAAAGCAAACACACGAAAAATTCAAATTCATCCCCTCCCCCACAAAAAAACATAAAAACCAATCACAAACAATAACAAATAAACTCCAACAAAACTTGAAAAACTCAAACAAAAACCCATAAAAAGCGTAAATAATTCCCACAACAAAATCGAACAATCCCCCCATTAAATCCCACACAATCCTCACATAAACGCAAACGATTCCCATAAAAAACACGTACAATTCCAATAGAAAAACCCAAACAATCCCCATAAAAACGCAATTAATTCTCATAGAAAAAACAGAAAAATTCCATAAAAAACCCGAACAATACCCATTAAAACTCACACAAGCCTTATAAAAAATACAATCCCTATAAATAAGCAATCACCACCAAAAACAACAACAACAACAACAATAAAACAATCCCTCTAAAAAACTAAATCATCCCCATAAACACGAGAAACAATAAAAAAACCCCAAACAAACAGCCAACAATCTTTTTAAGATTGCAAATTGACAATGTTAATAAAAATGATAAAGCATGAAAGCATGATTCCAATATGTTGTACAGGATATGTAACGTGTAAAATACACCATACAACGTATACAATACACCATATAACGCATAATATACACCGGGTACCGTATACAATACCATATAACGCATAATATACACCGGGTACCGTATACAATACACCAGACAACCTATAAAATACACCATACAACGTATACAATACACCATATAACGCATAATATACACCTGGCAACGTATGCAATACACCAAACAACGTATAAAATACACAATGCAACGTATAAAATACACCAACGTATAACATACACCATGCAACGTATAAAATACACCATGCAACGTATAAAATACACCATGCAACGTATAACATACACCATGCAACGTATAAAATACACCATGCAACGTATAACATACACCATGCAACGTATAACATACACCATGCAACGTATAAAATACACCATGCAATGTATAACATACACCATGCAACGTATAACATACACCATGCAACGTATAAAATACACCATGCAACGTATAACATACACCATGCAACGTATAACATACACCACATAGCATATACAATACACAATGCAACGTATAAAATACACCACATAGCATATACAATACACAATGCAACGTATAAAATACACCACATAGCATATACAATACACAATGCAACGTATAAAATACACCACATAGCATATACAATACACAATGCAACGTATAAAATACACCACATAGCATATACAATACACCATGCAACGTATAAAATACACCACATAGCATATACAATACACAATGCAACGTATAAAATACACCACATAGCATATACAATACACAATGCAACGTATAAAATACACCACATAGCATATACAATACACAATGCAACGTATAAAATACACCACATAGCATATACAATACACAATGCAACGTATAAAACACACCATGTAACGCATAATATACACCATGCAACGTATAAAATACACCATGCAACGCATAATATACACCATGCAACGTATACTATACACCATGCAACGTATACAATACACCATGTAACGCATAATATACACCATGCAACGTATACTATACACCATGCAACGTATAAAATACACCATGCAACGTATAATATACACCATGCAACGTATAATATACACCATGTAACGCATAAAATGCATCATACAACATATAAAACACACCATGCAACGCATAAAATGCGCCATACAACGTATCAAATACACCATGCAACGTATGAAATAGGTCATGCAACGTATAAAATACACCAAGCAACGTATAACATGCACCATGCAACATAATTATAAATATACTATGCTATGCAACGTATAAAATACAGTATGAGTAAATGTACATAGCTGCCGATTAAATACGGACTTAAATACAAAGATGTTCTATTCCACTGGCCAGCGTAAGCAAAGTCTAACAATGGATTCACATACATCTGTAAGACAACTCGTAACGTTGCAAAGTTTGCGCCTCATCAATGTCTGGTTAAAAAGGACATATACATTCATCTTATCACGTTTTTTTATTTATTAATGAACTGTAATATCCAGACTTGATATGACTACAAAGAAACCGTAAAGTTCCTTCAATGCCATTACGAGCCATAGAGCCGGACCTTATCCTGGTTTCTGTAGTATGATAATAATCATCTCCTGGACAGGACATGAGTCTGACACAGGTTTTTACTCCCAAGCTAGTGTTTGTACCCATTTACACATGAGTCGAGCGGGAAAATGCGCGTTAAGCGTCTTTCCCAAAGTACGCAACGTCGGACCCATTTTGCAAGGATTCGAACCTGAAACTTTATGATCCCAAGTTTGGTAACCTAACCACTCGAGAATCGATGTCACTTAACATGATATGACCTGATTATATCATGTAAAAATTAGATGTCATGAGTCAATGACATAATTAATGTGACTATGACCTGATTATATCATGTGACAATTTGATGTCATGAGTCAATGACATAATTAATGTGACTATGACCTGATTATATCATGTGAAAATTTGAAATCATGAGTCAATGACATTTTTAATATGAGTATGACCTGATTATGTCATGTGACAATTTGATGTCATGAGTCAATGACATAATTAATGTGACTATGACCTGATTATATCATGTGAAAATTTGAAATCATGAGTCAATGACATTTTTAATATGAGTATGACCTAATTATATCATGTGAAAATTTGAAATCAAGAGTGAATGACATTTTTAATATGAGTATGACCTAATTATATCATGCGACAATTTGAAATCATGAGTCAATGACATAATTAATATGACTATGACCTGATTATATCATGTGAAAATTTGATGTCAAGAGTCAATGACATAATTATTATGACTACAACCTGATTATATCATGTGACAATTTGATGTCACGAGTCAATGACATAATTAATATGATCACGACCTGATTATATCATGTGAAAATTTGATGTCGTGAGTCAATGCCATTTTTGATATGACTATGACCTGATTATATCATGTAAAAATTTGATATCATGAGTCAATGACATTTTTGATATGACTATGGCCTGATTATATCACATGAAAATTTGATGTCATGAGTCAATGACATTTTTAATATGACTACGACCTGATTATATCATGTGACAATTTGATGTCATGGGTCAATGACATTTTTAACATAGATCAGATATATAACATACTGTTCGTAGGTAGTTTGGCTATTTTTTTATGGTATAACAAGGTTTGAGTGTAACATGGAGACCCTTTTGCTCGAATGACTGGGGATTCATTGGTGTAGTGTTACATTACTTACTTTTTCTCCTTTATTTTGAAAAAAAACACCTGTTTCATTATGTCAGTGATTCCAAATCCTTTATGTGACATTCAATGTTCAATTCATGTTAACACAGCAAAGCAGTGTATTACATTTATTTTTCATATGATTTCTTTTATTCTAATTTACACATAATACAAAATATGTTTTGTCATCCTTTGATTTGTTTTGCAAACACACAGAGTTGAAGTTGAAGATCTTTTCATTAATAAAGGAAAGAAATATAGATCTGACAGTCACATATTACTATACACACACGTCAACCGCTCATCACATCGCATTCAAACGACAAATATAGCACCTTAACCAAGTCACATAGCACAACGAATAGAAACACTGAACGCATCAACAGGTTGTGGTTCACTATAAACCATTACCATGAGAGAATCCGGGCTCATGTCCTTGTGGAACTTTAGCTGTTCGACGCGCTAAGCGACAAAGATTCTTGTGATACGAAGAGAAAGTGCTGGCTTTGCAATCATTTTCTGAGATATGGCGCATTGGCCGGTTAAGGGGTAGCGCATAGCTGACTATGTCTGATTTAAATCCTTATCACCGTTAAAAACCCTCTATGTCCGTGGCTGAACAACACAACAATTGATTAATTGGCAAATCAGGAACACGAGTAACACATCTTCTACCTTTCTTCGTTTCAAGACATTTGGACTAATCGATGATGGAGCATTTCAAATATGTATATATTGTATGGTTTAACACCTAGGCATAACACAATTCTGATTTCATTTATTCACATAACACCCCAAGAAGAAACGAAATCATGTTTGACTAAAATAGTTATGCTTATATATGGCATTGTAAGTAGAAGTAGGGCCATGTGGGTACGAATTAAATTTGTGATCATGAGAATATTTGGGGTATGCTTATCTCCCCTTTGCATCTTCATGCACTAATTGCTGTCTACTCTCATTACATAGACATATTTATAAATTATGAGTATGGTCTTGTTTATAACATTTGTATTATTAAGAGAAAACGTCGCTCAAAAGTGAATGAATATGTTACACAACTTAGGAGGAAAGAATATCATCATCATCTTCTTCTTCTTCTTCTTCTTCTTCTTCTTCTTCTTCTTCTTCTTCTCCTTCTTCTCCTCCTCTTCCTCTCCTCTTATATACGACTCCCCGCTGGAAGTCAAAAAACAGGGCAAGAATTGTTGACTATGGATCTTATTGGTGGATTTTCTAAGTATTTCAGTATGGCACATGTAGTCCTTTTTTCCTTAAACAAAAAGTAAATGTTCGAGAATATGATAATAGGTTATGTGGAAGAACTCTTCATCAAACATATTTAAACAAACAAAACTGCTAAACAAAATGAAAAAACCCTTAACTCCTGATGTTTGTTTCACTTACTGCGAACGCTTTTGGTGGTGTGTTTGCTACCGTATTCGGCAAAGCCTGAGTCATCATTTGGTCTTAGAGACAATTTGAGGCCGGACTCTAACTGAAAAAGACCATGTCTTCTCTCTTCATCAAAATTGATTTGGTCGGCATTCACGTCTTCCATATACATTGATCCGTAGCCTAAGGTGAGGGGAAAGGTTTGAAGGTAAGTAAAACCAGGCAGGCGATTTAAACAAAGAGATTGACTTACAGAGGAAAAATAGCATGGACGTTTTTATACTTCAGGTTAAAACATTTATATATTTCACAAATGACACCGTTGATGATAGTGAGCATCATGAAGAAGAAGGAGAAGGACGAAGAAGAAGAAAAAGTAAAACAGGGAAGAAGAAGAAGAAGAAGATGAAGAAGAAATTGAAGTGGATTTTCTAAAGTATTTCAAGTAGAAGAAGAAGAAGAAGTCCTTTTTTGACCTTAAAGAAGAAAAGAAGAAGAAGAAGAAGAGAAGAAGAAGAAGAAGAAGAAGAAGAAGAAGAAGAAGAAGAAGAAGAAGAAGAAGAAGAAGAAGAAGAAGAAGAAGAAGAAGAAGAAGAAGAAGAAGAAGAAGAAGAAGAAGAAGAAGAAGAAGAAGAAGAAGAAGAAGAAGAAGAAGAAGAAGAAGAAGAAGAAGAAGAAGAAGAAGAAGAAGAAGAAGAAGAAGAAGAAGAAGAAGAAGAAGAAGAAGAAGAAGAAGAAGAAGAAGAAGAAGAAGAAGAAGAAGAAGAAGAAGAAGAAGAAGAAGAAGAAGAAGAAGAAGAAGAAGAAGAAGAAGAATTGAAAGAAGAAGAAGAAGAAGAAGAAGAAGAAGAAGAAGAAGAAGAAGAAGAAGAAGAAGAAGAAGAAGAAGAAGAAGAAGAAGAAGAAGAAGAAGAAGAAGAAGAAGAAGAAGAAGAAGAAGAAGAAGAAGAAGAAGAAGAAGAAAAGAAGAGAAAGAGAAGAGAAAACAGGAAGAGGAAGGAGGAGGAGGATGGAGGAGGAGGAGGAAGAAGAAGAAGAAAAACAAAAGAAATGAAAAGTAGACAAAATGAGAGAATGAAAATGAAGAGAAGGAGAAGGAAAATGAGGAGAAAGAGAAAGAGAAGGATAAAATAAAAGGAGAGGAAGGAAAAGAAGAAGATGACGGCCATGATGACGATGCTGCTGCTGTTGCTGCTGCCACCCATTATGGGCATGACGATGATAACAATATAGAAAGACATCTGTAAAAGCACTTTGAAGGAAATAAAATGATTTTGCTTTGCATGTCTGTTCACAGGGCAGTCTGAGCAAAATAATAAAATAACATTTGTGGTGGATGTGGGTAGAATCAAATAACAAATAAAAAATCAAACAGTTTCACTGTCTTAGCATCTCTAAAATAGCATCTATTTATCAAATAAATATTTAACATCACATGTTTCAGGTCAACCGTATTGTTTTATAATATATTCATATTCTCGTACAGCGCTTCGTTTGAAGACATTTTAAATCAAATTATCGCTCAAAACACAGAGTCTGACTGCGCAAACTCTAGTAATTCTAACTTAATGGGGGTTCCTCTTTAAGTTGTAAAAAATAAATGTTTGCAGGACGCTGGCCATTCTGGTGAACTCAGAATGGAATCTCTGGACTTTCACTCAAAGCTCTCTGCGTCTCTACCGTTGGCTGAGAGGTTATTAAAAAACAAATACAGCCTCGTTGAGGCATTGTAGCCGAACTGCAGTGTTGTGAGCTGGTAATCACGACGACACCGATTCAAGCCCCACCGTAGGCACAGGTGGTTTTGTTTCTTCACAACGTTGTACTCTTAGGAAAGGTACTTTGCTCTACTTTCCTCACTTGACTCAGGTTTGAATGAGTACCCTGCTACAGGCACAGAAAGATCTTGTCAGAGCGTAAGTACGAAAAACATAACAGGCTTGTGTACTGTATACCCCCCACCCCCTCCGAAAGTTGAGAAGGACTTTGAGTGGAATAGCCTGATGGGGGATACATGATGTACGATCGGTGAGCCTGCATTTGTGCGGGGATATTGATTTCCGTTTTATCTTCTTAACCCTCATATACGTACTTTTCAAGGTAGTAGAGATATACAGACTCAAGGCCCAAAAAACCCCACCAACCTCCCCCCTCCCCCTCCCCCTCCCCAAACAACTCCCGTACTAAATACATAATTTGTCATTAATGTATTGCTTGGTATCTAGGCCATTCGAACAGCACGGTGGTTTCTTCACTTACCATGCAGTTGGGCACGAAATGGTTCAAGTTTTTCCATCACATCTGTCATCAGCCCTTTGTCTTGTAGAAATTGTCTTTTGTTTTCACGTATTTCCTCCATTAGCTGTTCGTTGATAGAGATGAAATGAGGGATGCTAGTAGTGGCATATACGATGCAGCCTGTAATGTAGACATAAATAAGATGAATAGCAATAAGTCACTCGTATAGCGAACTTAATTAATTCAATAATCCATTCGGCATGTTCTAATGCGCTTCGCAGAAAGCAGACAATTGCATACATACATATAAGCAATGGACATTAATCATATCATGCTAGTCTGGCTGGGACTCACTGTCTACAAAATATATCCAGAAACTCTACTGACAAAAACCCCAGAAACTCTACTGACAAAAAACACCCAGAAACTCTATTGACAAAAGCTCTAAAAAAACTCTACTGACGAAAAACGCCCAGAAACTCTACTGACAAAAACCACACAGAAACTCTACTGACAAAACCCTAAAAAACTCTACTGACAAAAAACACCCAGAAACTCTACTGACGAAAAATACCCAGAAACTCTACTGACAAAACATACCCAGAAACTCTACTGACAAATCATACTAGAAGTTGACAAGCTACAAAGCAGCATAAGATGTAGATAGTTTTTAAACTCAGAAAAAGAAAACGTAGAAAAGATTAAAATCTCAGATTGTATTGATTTCACAAAAGATAGACAAATTTACATAACGTTTTGGTTTAGAGGAGAAATGCTTAATTTTAAAGAAACTATGCTTATCTTTTCAACTGTAGTGACGTAATATTTAACTGTAGAAAAGAGTATATCTATGAATCTCAATCAACAATTTTCAAAGTTTATCAATTAGTAGTTAAATAATTCAATAAACGGTTGATTTTGAGATTTTCAAGTTGGCAAATACTGGAGAAAAAGAAACAAGACCAATTTGTTTGTTTTGTTTCTTTGAAGTAATCCTGTTCACTTTGACAGTGATCTCAAGGTTCGTAACTAAATACTATTCTTCCTAACTGTATAGGTAGAACATGAAATACTTAAAAAAACAAAACAATAAAACTTTAGTAAATATTTGTAAACATTATAAAAAAATATAGTCAATGTGTTAACAATTTATTTATTCTTAGTATTCTAGATTTGGTGACCCAGTCTGATTTCTGTAAAAAAAAACCAAAAAACCCTTGAAAAATCCCCAACAATACCAGTACAGCAAATCTAATTAAAAACTAAATATACGTAGAAGACAAAATACCATACGATGAGAGAAGACATTTTTGCCGATCCACTTGACAGTCTAGTGCCTTGTTTCTCAGCAGTCCAGAGGCAAGGCCTCGGCCTCTCAACCAAAAGTTAATGGGTTCGAGCCCCGCCAACTGTTGAAAAAATGTCTCGAGTTTTGTCGAGCAAATATTTTTCTCCCTGGTCCAGGTAGGTGGTACGACACCTAGTTCCATCCGAGACAGACGATAAAAGGAGGCCCCGTGTGCAGATAACAACTATTCTGTGCACGTTAAAGATTCCTTGGCTGTTTACAGGGTAGTCTGGGCAAAATTAACAACCCTACTAACAAAAAAAAAACCCCGCCCAAGATCACCTTAGTTATGGATGTGGGTAAATCAAATCAAATCAAATAAAAATAAATAAATCGCAGTTTTGACAACTGTTCCAAATGATAGTCTATGACAATCTACAACTACAATCCGCAATACTAAACATTTTCCCTCTGTGTTTATGCAGGCTTGGGACTAGCATTGGTCGTAGTCAAAAGATTTGGGTGATGAAAAGGACGACTGGCGTATTAATGATGGTCGTTTGTCATGTATTTGTTACTTGTAGTAGACGGTCTTGGTGTCATGTATTTGTTACTTGTAGTAGACGGTCTTGGTGTCATTTATTTGTTACTTGTAGTAGACGGTCTTAGTGTCATTTATTTGTTACTTGTAGTAGACGGTCTTGGTGTCATGTATTTGTTACTTGCAGTAGACGGTGTCTTGGTGTCATGTATTTGTTACTTGTAGTGGACGGTGTCTTGGTGTCATGTATTTGTTACTTGTAGTAGACGGTGTCTTGGTGTCATGTATTTGTTACTTGCAGTAGACGGTGTCTTGGTGTCATGTATTTGTTACTTGTAGTAGACGGTGTCTTGGTGTCATTTATTTGTTACTTGCAGTAGACGGTGTCTTGGTGTCATGTATTTGTTACTTGTAGTAGACGGTCTTGGTGTCATGTATTTGTTACTTGTAGTAGACGGTCTTGGTGTCATGTATTTGTTACTTGACGGTGTCTTGGTGTCAGTAGACGGTGTCTTGGTGTCATGTATTTGTTACTTGTAGTAGACGGTGTCTTGGTGTCATGTATTTGTTACTTGTAGTAGACGGTGTCTTGGTGTCATGTATTTGTTACTTGTAGTAGACGGTGTCTTGGTGTCATGTATTTGTTACTTGTAGTAGACGGTGTCTTGGTGTCATGTATTTGTTACTTGTAGTAGACGGTCTTGGTGTCATGTATTTGTTACTTGTAGTAGACGGTGTCTTGGTGTCATGTATTTGTTACTTGTAGTAGACGGTGTCTTGGTGTCATTTATTTGTTACTTGTAGTAGACGGTCTTGGTGTCATTTATTTGTTACTTGTAGTAGACGGTCTTAGTGTCATTTATTTGTTACTTGCAGTAGACGGTGTCTTGGTGTCATGTATTTGTTACTTGTAGTAGACGGTCTTGGTGTCATGTATTTGTTACTTGTAGTAGACGGTCTTGGTGTCATGTATTTGTTACTTGCAGTAGACGGTGTCTTGGTGTCATGTATTTGTTACTTGTAGTAGACGGTGTGTCTTGGTGTCATGTATTTGTTACTTGTAGTAGACGGTGTCTTGGTGTCATGTATTTGTTACTTGTAGTAGACGGTGTCTTGGTGTCATGTATTTGTTACTTGTAGTAGACGGTGTCTTGGTGTTATGTATTTGTTACTTGTAGTAGACGGTGTCTTGGTGTCATTTATTTGTTACTTGTAGTAGACGGTCTTGGTGTCATTTATTTGTTACTTGTAGTAGACGGTCTTAGTGTCATTTATTTGTTACTTGCAGTAGACGGTGTCTTGGTGTCATGTATTTGTTACTTGTAGTAGACGGTCTTGGTGTCATGTATTTGTTACTTGTAGTAGACGGTGTCTTGGTGTCATGTATTTGTTACTTGCAGTAGACGGTGTCTTGGTGTCATGTATTTGTTACTTGTAGTAGACGGTGTCTTGGTGTCATGTATTTGTTACTTGTAGTAGACGGTGTCTTGGTGTCATGTATTTGTTACTTGTAGTAGACGGTGTCTTGGTGTCATGTATTTGTTACTTGTAGTAGACGGTGTCTTGGTGTTATGTATTTGTTACTTGTAGTAGACGGTCTTGGTGTCATGTATTTGTTACTTGTAGTAGGCGGTGTCTTGGTGTCATGTATTTGTTACTTGTAGTAGACGGTGTCTTGGTGTCATTTATTTGTTACTTGTAGTAGACGGTCTTGGTGTCATTTATTTGTTACTTGTAGTAGACGGTGTCTTGGTGTCATGTATTTGTTACTTGTAGTAGATGGTGTCTTGGTGTCATTTATTTGTTACTTGTAGTAGACGGTCTTGGTGTCATTTATTTGTTACTTGTAGTAGACGGTGTCTTGGTGTCATTTATTTGTTACTTGTAGTAGACAGTGTCTTGGTGTCAAATGAATTTGTTACTTGTAGTAGACAGTGTCTTGGTGTCATGTATTTGGAAGTAATTAGACGGTCTTGGTGTCATGTATTTGTTCCATCAACCCACCCAGACCTACTGTCTCACCTGGTGTCATTTATTTGTTACTTGTAGTAGACGTTCTTGGTGTCATGTATTTGTTACTTGTAGTAGACGGTATTGGTGTCATTTATTTGTTACTTGTAGTAGACGGTCTTGGTGTCATTTAGGAAGGCGATGACATGGACATGCTGGGAGTGTCCCTTCACTCGAAATCAAATGAATGAAACATTGACTTGCTCAGTATCTTTTTTTCAAAATTTTATACATTTGGAAGTGGAATTGGGTTGGACCAATTAAAATGAAGTATTTAAACATCATACATACATCCATCCACCATTCACCCACCTTTACTGTCAAACCGCCTTGATCTCACCTGCCACTGCCCAAATTGGTCATTTACACTGTCGGAGCCGCCTCTGATCTCACCTTTCACTGTCCAACTGGTCATTTACACTGTCGAAACCGCCTTTGATCTCACCTTTCATTGTCCAACTGGTCATTTACACTGTCGAAACCGCCTTTGATCTCACCTTTCACTGTCCAACTGGTCATTTACACTGTCGAAACCGCCTTTGATCTCACCTTTCACTGTCCAACTGGTCATTTACACTGTCGAAACCGCCTTTGATCTCACCTTCACTGTCCAACTGGTCATTTACACTGTCGAAACCGCCTTTGATCTCACCTTTCACTGTCCAACTGGTCATTTACACTGTCGAAACCGCCTTTGATCTCACCTTTCACTGTCCAACTGGTCATTTACACTGTCGAAACCGCCTTTGATCTCACCATTCACTGTCCAACTGGTCATTTACACTGTCGAAACCGCCTTTGATCTCACCTTTCACTGTCCAACTGGTCATTTACACTGTCGAAACCGCCTCTGATCTCACCTTTCACTGTCCAACTGGTCATTTACACTGTCGAAACCGCCTTTGATCTCACCTTTCACTGTCCAACTGGTCATTTACACTGTCGAAACCGCCTTTGATCTCACCTTCTGCTGTCCAACTGGTCATTTACACTGTCGAAACCGCCTTTGATCTCACTTTTCACTGTCCAACTGGTCATTTACACTGTCGAAACCGCCTTTGATCTCACCTTCTGCTGTCCAACTGGTCATTTACACTGTCGAAACCGCCTTTGATCTCACCTTTCACTGTCCAACTGGTCATTTACACTGTCGAAACCGCCTCTGATCTCACCTTTCACTGTCCAACTGGTCATTTACACTGTCGAAACCGCCTTTGATCTCACCTTCTGCTGTCCAACTGGTCATTTAGACTGTCGAAGCCGCCTCCGGTCTAAATAGACAGACAGCATTGCATCTGGTCACGCCTAGTCATATATTCTGAAGGGGACTTGGTAGTTCAGAGGCAAAGTGTCGGCCTCTCAACTCAAAGGTATTGGGTTCGAGCCCCACAGACGGTAAAAACATTTCTCGATTTTTCTCGAGAACAAATCTATCCCTCCGGCCCCCTCCTCGTCGTGGTAGGTGGATCGACATCTAGTCCAACCGTAGACGGACGATAAAAAGTGCAGATCACAGCACTCTGTGCACCTTAAAGATCCTTTGGCTGTTTAAAAGGGCAGTCGGGGCAAAATTAAAAATCTTAGCAAAACCCCCGAGATCACCTCAGTTGTGGATGTGGATAAATCAAATCAAAGAAAACCCCATCTATTCCGAACCCATCTGATCACTACCTGACAGACGGGCTGGGCTGGGCTGACAAGCACCGTTAGCATATCATGGTGAATCTGGCGGGATTTACAGTAGAACGGATTATCGGAATATCGAATTATCGGATTATCGTAGTAGGCTGTCAAGACGTGGACTGATACCAGACATGTTTCATTTAGACAAGAACAAAAAGACAGCCTCTCCAAGACTAGATCTACTTACGCTCTGAAAATTCTAAATATCTGTTGGCAAAACCATCAACAAGGATTTTGTCTGCACTAATTTTGGCAGCCAATTTCCGTACTCTGTGATCAAGGTATTGCTCAGGATTTGTGAATGAAGTCTTTGTAGCAACGATCCCAATTGTGTCTTGTGAAGAAAACAAAAAACAAAATAAACAGAAACATAGCAATACGAGTATACAAAACACAAAACACTAAAAAACCAAACACAAAACAAAAAAAACAAAGACACAATGAAAACTGGCCAATTTTTTTTTACAATCAATCTGGTATGATATGTTTATATACATTCTTTAATTGTGATTTAAGTCGTTTATACACTACAACATACACTATATCATCTCACGGAACATACTAACTTAATTTCTATGTCATACATATATCATCTAGTGAAAGGCAGATTTCCAGGTAAACAAAATGCAAGTTTGTGCATGGGCATCTGTCGCCTTGCCTGTGTGTCTATCAGTGGAGTCTCATCGTCTATCAGGTCTGACGGTCAGTTCTTTTTATAGTCTGTCTTTCTATCTATCTAGTTCTTTCTGTCTGTCTGGTCTTTCTATTAGTCTTGTCTTTCTGTCTGTCTGGTCTTTCTGTCTGTCTGGTATTTCTATCTGTCTGGGCTTTTTATCTGTCTGGTCTTTTTATTTGTCTGGTCTTTCTGTCTGTCCGGTATTTTTGTCTGTCTGGTCTGTCTATCCATTTGGTCTTTCTATCTGTCTTGTCTCTTTATCTGTCTGGTCTTTTTATCTGTCTGGTCTTTCTATCTATCTAGTTTTTCTATCTGTCTGGTCTTTCTATCGGCCTGGTCTCTCTATAATCAGTCTAGTGTTGCTATCCATCTGGGTTTTTTTTACTTGTTTGATCTTTCTATCTGCTTGGCCTTTCTATCTGTCTGATCTTTCTATCTGATTGGTCTTTTCATTTGTCTGATCTTTCTATCTGATTTGGTGTTTCTATCTGCTTGGTCTTTCTATCTGTCTGGCTTTTCTATCTAATTGGTCTGTTTATTTGCCCTGACTTTCTATCTATCTAGTCTATTTATCTGTCTGGTCTTTCCACCCATCTGGTTTTTATACCTGTTTGATATTCCTATCTGTTTGGTCTATTTATCTGTGTGGTCTTTCTATCTATCTGGTTTTTCTATCTGTTTGGTCTATTTATATGTCTGGTATTTCTGTATGTCTGGGCTTTCTATCTGTCTGGTCTAGCTATCTGTTTGGTCTATTTATCTGTCTGGTCTTTCTATCTGTCTGGTCTTTCTATCTGTTTGGTCTATTTATCTGTTTGGTCTTTCTATCTGTCTGGTCTTTTTATCTGTTTGGTCTATTTATATGTCTGGTCTTTCTATCTGTCTGGTCTTTCTATCTGCTTTGGTCTATTTATCTGTCTGGTCTTTCTATCTGTTTTGGTCTATTTATCTGTCTGGTCTTTCTATCTGTCTGGTCTTTCTATCTGTTTTGGTCTATTTATCTGTCTGGTCTTTCCACCCATCTGATTTTTCTATCTGTTTGATCTATTTATTTGTCTGTTCTTTCCATCCATCTGGTTTTCTATCTGTTTGGTCTATTTATCTGTCTGGTCTTTCTATCTGTTTGGTCTATTTATCTGTCTGGTCTTTCTATCTGTTTGGTCTATTTATCTGTCTGGTCTTTCTATCTGTTTGGTCTATTTATCTGTCTGGTCTTTCCACCCATCTGGTCTTTCTATCTGTTTGGTCTATTTATATGTCTAGTCTTTTCACCCATCTAGTTTTTCTAACTGTTTGGTCTATTTATCTGTCTAGTCTTTCCATCCATCTGGCTTTTCTATCTGTTTGGTCTATTTATATGTCTAGTCTTTCCACCCATCTGGTTTTTCTATCTGTTTGGTCTATTTATCTGTCTGGTCTTTCTATCTGTTTGGTCTGTCTGGTCTTTCCACCCATCTGGTATCTGTCTGGTCTTTCTATCTGTTTGGGTCTATTTATCTGTCTGGTCTTTCCACCCATCTGGTCTTTCTATCTGTTTGGTCTATTTATATGTCTGGTCTTTCCACCTATCTGGTCTTTCTAATCTGTTTGGTCTATTTATCTGTCTTTCAGGTTTTTCTATCTGTTTGGTCCACTTTCACCCATCTGGTCTTTCTATCTGTTTGGCCTATTTATATGTCTGGTCTTTCCACCTATCTGGTCTTTCTATCTGTTTGGTCTATTTATATGTCTAGTCTTTTCACCCATCTAGTTTTTCTAACTGTTAGGTCTATTTATATGGTCTATTTATATGTCTAGTCTTTCCACCCATCTAGTTTTTCTATCTGTTTGGTCTATTTATATGTCTGGTCTTTGTATCTGTCTCATCTTTCTATTTTTCGGGCCTTTTCTAGCTGTCTGGTTATTCTACCAGTGTTGTATTTACATCAGACAAAGCAATTCTACGTGTAATTATGTCACATGAAAGATAGAAAAAAACAACAAAAACGCAGAATGAAAAAATGTAACAAAAATTATCCTACCCCAAATTTTGATGCCGATTGTTTTCCATAGGCGTGTTTCCTTCTTCTGTTTAGGAAACCGGCAACTTCATGGAAAAATCGATGGGGTCTGGAACAGTCTGTGTTTCTATGTTGTCGCTAGTACTCGATGACAAGGAAGAAAAGGAGCGAGTGCGAGCGATGCTGTCTTCGGAGCTATAGGAGCCTGCGGAGAAGGGTCTCGACCTTGATCTCTTCAAAACAGGCTCATGCAAGCATTGCTTGATGCTTTTCATCTGGTCCTCAAAGAGACCAAGATGCTCCTTGATCTGATTAGAGGAAGGCAAATAAAAAAGAAGATGTTGAAATCGGAGAGCTTCTTGTGACATAAACGATGTGTATATATGTATATATATATATATATATATATATATATATATATATATATATATATATATATATATATATATATATATATATATGTATGTATATTATATGTATATATATATATATATGTATGTATGTATTTGTATGTATATAATTATGTATGTATGTATGTATGTATGTATGTATGTATGTATGTATGTATGTATGTATGTCTGTATGTATGTATATATATATATATATATATTATACTAATATATATATATATATATATATATATTAGAACTATATGTACATATATTATATAATATATATATATATATATATATATTAGAACTATGGCCTCAACCAGATATGTCTCTGTATGTATGTGTGCGTGTGTATGTGTGTGTGTTTGTGTGTGTGTTTGTGTATGGGATGCGTTACTATGAAAATACCAAATTCTACGATTCAATTCAAAAAACATGTTTTCACAAATGCATGGCAATGAACAAACCATTAAAAAAAAATATCTGTAAATTTCTATTTAATTCAAAGAATGAAAATCAAGGATTCGATATACAAGTCAAAGACAATTGAGTCCATTGAAGCGTTTTTGGTTGAGTTGAGCTTGGAAGCAACCCCACCCCTCCCCCTCTCATTGGCTTTTAAAAATAAAGCGTATGCTGCCAGCGAAACAACGCAACAAAAAAGAATATTAATCAAACAGTCATCACCAAAGGATATTTTATAGTTCTAAAATAGTCAACAGGCACATCTACAGGGTCTTTATAGACTATTTAAGCTTAATTGGTTGAGAAATAAAGATGCTAGGTTGAATCACATTTCGGCTTGTTTGTATTTATATTACACATTTATAATTATATTTTGCAACTCTTTGACCTCAATTCATGACCCCCCCAATCTCATGCCATGACCTTTGATTTTAAGTTAAGGCCAGGGAAGCCGGCTGGTCATGGACCGAGCTGAGGAAAAAATGGCACAGAACACGGTGAGATGGAATGAGTGCCGTGGCAGCCCTATGTCTCAGATGGGACCAAGTGGAATGTAAGTCAAGGGAGGCAAACGACGAGAACTAACTCAAAAGTTCTAGTCTAGTTCAGACAACCTGGCCTTACCTTTTCAAGAACAGCATTGTTACATTGTTTCAAGATGTCGTTCTTTGTCAGGTATTCATCACAGTATTTGATGAGACACACCATGATCTGCTGGTCAAAATGCTTGTGGTTCTCCCTGAGGTAGACGAAAGAGACCTTGATAACATGCTTATTATAGTGATATTAATACCGTACTAAGGTCAGAGATGAGTTGGGGAAATTGCATTCTCATTCGTTTCACAAACAAAGCATATAGAGAGGATGCATAATCAATACAGTGATGAATAAAAGTTAAAAAATGAAGGCATATAGCATTACTACAAGCAATTCGACATAAATGAATGAAAAAAAAATATGCATGTAAAACAATACCTTCTTCTAATGTTTTGGTTGTAGCCCTAGTTTTAAATAACTATTTTTTTTTTTTTTTACCAATGTATCAAGTCAGCACTTTGCTGGTATACTACAGGCAAACATATTATACCTGTATTGCTGTCTCAGGTGTTCAATTTTCTATCTGATATCATAGGTGTAAAAATACAATGATTTAATTGTTTTAGCTACGCATTGAAGAGGAAAAAAAAAGAAAAAGAAAAAGTAAGCTTGCAATATGAGAGACCGAGAAAAGACTTGATTTAATTTACAAGCAAAACGATACAACGGAAAACATGCCACTCTCCCCCCCCTACGGCGGCTCCCACTCCTCCTTTCCTGATTCCAAAGAACCCCCCCCTCCCCCCTCCGCCAATACTATCAAAAGCCATGAAAAAAAGAAAAAGAAAAAAAAAAGACAAATGAAAAAGAAAGAAAAAGAAAAGAAAAGACGGTTTAAAGAAGAAATGGGTTTTATCGAATGTATGAATCGCTATATTATGTTCTCACTTGTGTTGAAAAAATTTCTCCCTTGAACACATGGAAAGTAAGATTTCATAGTTGAATAAATCGGTTGGAAGATCCACATCTTTCAAGGAAAGAATTTGTATGATTTCAGACCGTAAAATCTCTTTTTGAACATCAACATTTTGCTGAAAACAAAAGAATAACAGGAAAAGTTTGAGGAAGAGCGTCTCAATTGTTGGTACATTACAATGTCTTTAACAGGAAAAAAGTTTGAGGAAGAGCGCCTCAAGTGTTGATACATTACAATGTCTTTAACAGGAAAAGTTTGAGGAAGAGCGCCTCAATTGTTGGTACATTACAATGTCTTTAACAGGAAAAGTTTGAGGAAAGAGCGCCTCAATTTGTTACATTACAATGTCTTTAACAGGAAAAGTTTGAGGAAGAGCGCCTC
>JAXRKP010000674.1:67500-77500 GCA_037039925.1 Doris montereyensis | reverse complement strand
TCTCTCTCTCTCTCTCTCTCTCTCTCTCTCTCTCTCTCTTTCTCTCTCTCTCTCTCTCTAATCTATCTATCTATCCGTTTATCTATCTATCTATCTATCTATCTATTTATCTATCTATCTATCTATCTATCTATCTATCTATCTATCTATCTATCTATCTATCTATCTATCTATCTATCTATCTATCTATCTATCTATCTATCTATCAATCTATCTATCTACATCTCTATCCCCTCTCTTCGTTTGAGTTATTTTAAATGAATATTTTCAGCTTTGTTTTCCGTACGGTTTCACTTAACTGCATCAAAATTACTGTCCCACTTACCTGCAACAAAACAGCTTTGTTTCTTACTGTCCACCTACCTGCATCAAAATGTAATTTTGTCTTCTTACTGTTCCACTTACCTGCATCAAAATGTAACTTTGTTTTCTTACTGTCCCCCTACCTGCATCAAAATTACTGTCACACTTACCTGCATCGAAATGTAACTTTGTTTTCTTACTTTCCACATACCTGCATCAAAATGTAACTTTGTCTTCTTACTGTCCGACTTACCTGCATCAAAATGTAACTTTGTTTTCTTACTGTCCACATACCTGCATCAAAATGTAACTTTGTTTTCTTACTGTCACACCTACCTGCATCAAAACATAACTTTGTCTTCTTACTGTTCCACTTACCTGCATCAAAATGAAACTTTGTCTTCTTACTGTTCCACTTACCTGCATCAAAATGAAACTTTGTCTTCTTACTGTTCCACTTACCTGCATCAAAATGAAACTTTGTCTTCTTACTGTTCCACTTACCTGCATCAAAATGAAACTTTGTCTTCTTACTGTCCCACTTACCTGCATCAAAATGCATTTATGTTTTATTACTGCCCCACTGACCTTACCTGCATCAAAATGCAGCTTTTTTTTTTTCTAACTGTCCTACTTACCTGCATCAAAATGCAGCTTTGTTTTTCTAACTGCCCTACTTACCTGCATCAAAATGCAGCTTTGTCTTCTTACTGGAGAAAGTGAAAGTCTGATCAGGTTCGAACCCTATTACACCATCTGCAACCTCATCAACGCATTTTCTTGACGCTCTTGGTTTCTGACGGATTAATCGTGTCCCAGCGATGGCACACAAACATGGCAGCTTTGGGGTCAAAGGTCCCTTCAAGACGATCGTTTTTAGTTATCTTCGACAGCCTTCAAGAATGACAGCAGCTGGAAATATAAACAAAAAGAAAGAAAGAGAAAGAGAATCAAACAAACGCTAGCAGCTGGAAATATAAACAAAAACAAAGAAAGAGAAAGAGAATCAAACACAACGCTAGCAGCTGGAAATATAAACAAAAACAAAGAAAGAAAGAAGAAATCAAACAAAACGCTAGCAGCTGGAAATATAAACAAAGAAAGAAATAAGAGAATCAAACACAACGCTAGTAGCTGGAAATATAAACAAAAAGAAAGAAAAGAATCAAACACAACGCTAGCAGCTGCAAATATAAACAAAAAAGAAAGAAAGAGAATCAAACACAACGCTAGCAGCTGCAAATATAAACAAAAAGAAAGAGAATCAAACACAACGCTAACAGCTGCAAATATAAATAAACAAAAGAAATCAAACAAAACGCTAACAGCTGCAAATATAAACAAAAAAGAAAGAGAATCAAACACAACGCTAGCAGCTGGAAATATAAACAGAAAAAAGAAAGAGAATCAAACAAAACGCTAGCAGCTGGAAATATAAACAAAAAAAGAAAGAGAATCAAACAACACGCTAGCAGCTGAAATATAAACAAAAAAAGAAAAGAGAATCAAACAAAACGCTAGCAGCTGGAAATATAAAAAAAGAAAGAAAGATCAAACACAACGCTAGCAGCTGCAAATATAAACAAAAAGAAAGAGAATCAAACAAAACGCTAACAGCTGCAAATATAAACAAAAAGAAAGAGAATCAAACAAAACGCTAACAGCTGCAAATATAAACAAAAGAAAGAGAATCAAACAAAACGCTAACAGCTGGAAATATAAATAAAAGAAAGAGAATCAAACAAAACGCTAACAGCTGGAAATATAAACAGAAAAAAGAAAGAGAATCAAACAAAACGCTAACAGCTGCAAATATAAACAAAGAAAGAAAGAGAATCAAACAAAACGCTAACAGCTGCAAATATAAACAAAGAAAAAGAGAATCAAACAAAACGCTAACAGCTGGATTGATTATTTTGTTATTGGTAATTTCTTATGCGTGTTATTACTTATAAACCGTGGTTCAACGTTTGGAATTTCCTCAATTTCAATCCCGTAAACTTGAAATAAATTATTAGGATATAAAAGCAACCGTTAAAACGTCACGTTTGTATGAATGTCTGTATGTGAGTATGTATGTATGTATGTATATATTTATGTATGTATGTATGTATATATTTATGTATGTATGTGTGTATATATTTATGTATGTATGTGTGTATATATTTATGTATGTATGTATGTATGTATATATTTATGTATGTATGTGTGTATATATTTATGTATGTATGTGTGTATATATTTATGTATGTATGTGTGTATATATTTATGTATGTATGTGTGTATATATTTATGTATGTATGTATGTATATATTTATGTATGTATGTGTGTATATATTTATGTATGTAAATATGTATGTATGTAAATATGTATGTATGTAAATATCTATGTATGTATGTCTGTATGTACATAGTTATGTATGTGTGTGTGTGTGTCTATATATGTATGTATGTAAATATGACGTATGTAAATATGTATGTATGTAAATATATGTATGTATGTATGTATATATTTATGTATGTATGTGTGTATATATGTATTATGTAAATATGTATGTATGTAAACATGTATGTTTGTAAATATATATATGTATGTAAATATGTTTGTATGTAAATATGTATGTATGTAAATATGTATGTATGTAACTATTTATGTATGTAAATATGTATGTATGTATGTAAATATGTATGTATGTAAATATGTATGTATGTAAATATGTAGGTATGTAAATATGTATGTATGTATATAAATATGTATTATGTAAAAATGTATTTGTATGTATGTAAATATATATGTATGTATGTATGTATGTATTTATGTATGTATGTATATGTATGTGTAATTATGTATGTATGTAAATATCTATGTATGTTAATATGTATGTATGTAAATATGTATGTATGTAAATATGTATGTATGTAAATATGTATGTATGTAAATATGTATGTATGTATGTAAATATGTATATATGTAACTATGTATGTATGTAAATAAGTATGTATGTAAATATATATATGTATGTAAATGTGTATGTATGTAAATATGTATGTATGTAACTATGTATGTATTTAAATATGTATGTATGTATGTAAATGTGTATGTATGTATGTATGTATGTATGAGGTCCTTACTCTATCTCCCTGGACACCCCCAGCGCCGTCAGACTTGATGATGTAGATGAAAGCAGAGGCTTGCGAGTCCTTGACGAAGTTGATGGTCACTGCATCCATGGCCTCATTCTCCCCAATGCCAGGCGTGTCCACAAATGTGATGCCACTCTGTCCAACACAAGGAGAGTTTGATTTGATTTGATTTGATTCAATTTGATTTGATTTGATTCGATTTGATTTGATTTGATTCAATTTGATTTGATTTGATTCGATTTGATTTGATTTGATTTGTTTGATTTGATTTGATTCGTTTTGATTTGATTTGATTTGATTTGATTTGATTTGATTTGATTTGGTTTGATTTGATTTGATTTGATTTACGCACACCCCCAACTAAGGTGATCTTGCCAAGCCGTTTTTTGGTAGGATTTTTTTACTTGCCCGGACTGCATTGTAAAATAATAGCCATGATATATTTACAGTGCATAGAGTGTTGTTATCTGCACATAGGACTTTCTTTTTATCGCCCTCCTCCGATAAGATTAGGTGTCGATCCATCTACTTGGACGGAGAGGGAGAGGGGAGGGAGGGAGAGGAGGTAGATTTTGCTCTGAACAACTCGAGAAAATTGGTCAATGGTTGGCGGGGCTCGAACCCACTACCTTTTAGTTGAAAGGCCGACACCTTACCTCTGAACTACCGAGTTCCCCAAAAATGTACTAAAAACTTTTTTTAAATGAACTGGATGACAGCTATGGTTAAGGAATAACCTGCATGTTAAACAGCCGGATGTTTTAGACTGTCCACAATACGTTCTTCTAAAGTGGTTATGAAAAAGTTAATATTTCAAACAGTCAACTGTTTAAGACAGTCCACAATGCGTTCCTCTAAAGTGAGTAGAAACAAAGCCTAGTTGACACAGTCGAATGTTTCGACGACCCGCAGTACGTTCCTTTAAAATGGTTAGAAACGAAACTTATTTTAATCAGTCGAAAGTCTCAGACGGTCTAGCAAGATACTTTTGCACAGGACTGTCACATGAACCTGACCTATGAAAAAGATACATTATAATAATTAAAATAATTTAAAAAGTCACGCCTCATGAGCTTTTTGGAAACATTTAAAATGGGTGTTTTTATTCCCACTTGAAGGCCACTGAGAAATAACAAGCTCACTTAAAATTTCATTTTCGGGGTTGTGTTGTGGTTAGGGTTATTTCCTCTATGTGAGAAAATTGTTTTCTTTGTCAAATTTTGAAATTTTAACTTTAACCACAAAATAAAGAATGAGTATCCCTAATCTAAAAAAACCCCAAAAAGATCTCAAGTTTACATTATTGCCTTCCTCTCTTTCTTCTCTTTCTTTCTATTCCTCTCCTGGTTTTTATCTTACTTCTTACAGTTATTTGTCAAACAATGCGTAAAATAAAACTACCCCAAAACAAAACGATCATCAAACAAACAAAATTTACCTTCAAAATTTCTGCTGGCATTTTGAGAACGATCTCTTTGTAAGGTGAACTCTTCCGTCGTCCTTGCAAACTGTCACAGGTAGCTACTTCCAGGAGTTTCTCTCGTGCCATTTGACAGTCGGCACAGAAATGCTCAATAATTTGGCCGTTGTTATTCAACGTTTCAACGCTAATGAAATATGAAATCATATTAAAAAAATGGTGAGGAAAAAATAAAATTCAAATGAAGATATTTTAATCATTATACACGTCATAAACACATTAGAGTTTGATTTGATTGATAGATTGATTTATTGCTAGAAAGATAGACAGATATACTGATTGGTTGATACATTGATTTATTGCTAGAAAGATAGATAGATATACCAAATGGTTGATAGGTTGATTTATTGCTAGAAAGATAGATAGATATACTGAATGGTTGATAGATTAATTTATTGTTAGAAAGGTAGATAATTATATTGATTGGTTGATAGATTGATTTATTGTTAGAAAGATAGATAAATATATTAATTGGTTGATAGATTTATCTATTGTTAAAAAGATAGATAAATATATTAATTGGTTGATAGATTGAATAATTGTTAGATAGATGGATAAATATATTAATTGGTTGATAGATTGAATAATTGTTAGATAGATGGAAAAATATATTAATTGGTTGATATATTGATTACTTGTTAGATAGATAGATAAATATATCAATTGGTTGATAGATTGATTAATTGTTAGATAAATAGATAAATATATTGACTGATTGATTAATGTTTATTCTAAAAGGCAGTTAAAAGAACGCAAATGACTTTGCTTACGTTGAGTACATTGTAAAAAGATTTTTTTCACATTGACAATACGTGGAAACCCCCCTAAAAACATCAACAACATCGATGACCTAAACAAATGTAAATAACGACAACAACCCAATCAGAAGACCTCAAAAATGACTATGAAACCACCTCATAAACACAACCAGCATCAACAAAAACATCAACAAAAAAGCGCAGTGAAATACACCCCCTCCTTAAAAAAAGAAAGGAACAAAAGAAAACAATATGCAACACTATAACCAGAAAAAAACACCTCACAGACAACAGACAACAAAACCCCTGTCAATTATCAAATTTAAATCTTTTCTAAAAATATCCACAATCCTAATTTATTGCACACTACTGTACGCATTTCCATTCACAGTCAACATTAATTCCCCAAGGTTTTCTCCTCTTCTCTTCCAGTTGTTTCTTTCTTATGTCATTACTCATACCTAAATTTCGTTTGCCTTTACAGACTTCAATACTTAAATCTGATTTGATTTAATTGTGATTTGATGTTACCAACATACACAACTACGGTGAACTCAAGGGATTTGATAGGATTACATAACGACACAACACAGAGATTGAGAAACAAAAAAACCCCCAAAGTCAGGGTTATGTTTATGTCAACAACCCAGCCACAAAACCCCAGCGTTTAACAAGCTTTTGCAAAGTCTAAAACGACTTTGTCTTGTCAAGACAGACGAGTAAGAACCATAAACCACCTGCGGCATGGAACACCCCGATGAAGCCACCTGGACAAGAACTGTCGAGAATTAGAAGCAGGCTAGTGGATGGAAGACGTGGAGCAGCAAGTCTCCGACAATACTCATCAGTAGACCCCAAAGAAGACAGAGTGTAGAGGAGGCCATTTATAGCACCTGTTGCACAGTGGATAGCTTTCTTATTACCCCATTCGTCACAAGCAGAGCTTTTTAAAGGAAGAAAACAATAAAATAAAAGACGAGAAAGAAGAAAGAAATATTACATTATAGCTATCCATAACGTTTTCCAACCACCCAGAAAGTTGACGGGCAACAGGTAGAGTTACCTGTTTGACGGTAATGTCACGATCTGAGCTGCACATTAATTTTCTATCATCTTAGATATTCCCTCTGAGAAAACTATTTGCAGTCCAAAAGCTACATATAAATCAGCACCTAATTTTAGTTCACTATATTCATTTGCCTAAAACAATCGATAAAAAGATCCCTTTTCTGTACTAATCGTGACGATTAATTCAAAAGGTAGGCACATCTATCAAGACACACCTGTATGAATGTGAGTAGACAATTTTACACACGGTGTAAGTACAGTGAAGAACAGCACTGGGAAGGATGTCTTCGCCCAGCAGACAATTGAGGAAAGTGCTCTTGCCGCTGTTTGTCTCCCCTGCAAATTGAAATGAAAAACAAAGACAGTGTTTTTGAGAGAAAAAACCCCCAACAGAACAACAAACAAAACACAAATACAAAACAACATAAAACATAATAAGCAAAGAAAACAAATATATTATCGTAAAAAAATCATCATTCCAATCATCACCATCAAATGGCACCATCCTTATCATCCGTTACATAATCATCATCATCATCATCAACATCATCATCCTCATCATGACCATCCTCCTCATCAATTATCATCATCGAACTTCATCATTGTTATCATCATCATCATCACTATCATCCTCAAATATCATAATCGTCAATCATTATCATCAGGACAACAAAATGACAATGAAGATGACCATAATGATGTTACAGTTGACAGTGAGGATGGTCATTAACAAAATGGGTTTATGATTTCATAATTATATTGATAATATTATTATATAAACATTATCACACTGCTTAATACAATGGCCTTTACGATGATGGCAAGAAAAAGATGACAATGATTAAAGTATATATATATATATATATATATATATATATATATATATATATATATATATATATATATATATATATATATATATATATATAAATATATATATATATATATATACCGGCATGCTCGTAGACAATGATGATTGTGATTATTCTTTTACCACGTTCTTCCTTTTTCAACGAAATAAAACTACTCAAAAGGTTATCGGGTACAGGGCGATATCAAATAACGGTACAGTATTCGATACTATGTTAAGCTGGTTTTTTCAGTGCAGATCTAATGACCGGAAATGAGGGAATGAGTGAAAATAATAATTAAAAGTTTCATGGATCGCAGGCAAAACCATAATTTCTCAATTAATTCAAATATATTGATTTCATCCAAGAGTTAATTCACTAAGAACCTAAACCAGGCTATTTGAAATCTACATGCGAAAATATGGGTGCAGTGGTTCCTGAGTTATAAGCAGTCAAAGTTAGACATGTTCAGTTTTGTTATATATATATATATGTATATTTATATATTATGTTGGTGTAGCGTATGTTAAAGTAAATATATATATATATATATATATATATATATATATATATATATATATGAAGTGTCTTCTATATAATGTATGAAGGGGAGGTATACATATAAGGTATATATGTATAGTGCATATATATATATGTATATTATATACAAATAAACCTATCTATATATGCTATATACATATATATATATATACTATATATATATATTATGTATATATTTATAATATATATACCAAATGTATATATATATATATATATATATATATACGATATATATTTATATATATAATATTAAATATATATATATATAATACAATATATATATATAAATATTAATATATATATAATGTATGTTCTGCACTAACATTTATTCAATTACAAGCGTCTAATGCTCTCTTACCAGCAACAGTAATAAGTGTCTCTCTTTCCTGCAAGACTCGCATTGCGGTCTGTCAATTCATCAAGAAGATTTGGCGCGCTGAACTGTTTACCGCTGCAAAACAGCTTTTCTCGCAGTAGAACCTGTGACAGGGGTTCAATCAGGGGTGAAATAGCACCTTCTTTCCACGTGTGACAGAAGATGTGTTTGATCTCCTGTAGTATTTTCAGTAACGTCCTCCGTTTGGTTGCAGCATCCGCTTGTACTCGTAAAAACTGACCCTGATTTATTGTTGTTGTTGTTGTTGGTGGTGGTGGTGATGGTGGTGGTGGTGTTTCAGAGGGATAAGAAAAGAAAAAGAATAACAAAATTGATATTATTGATTCTAAAAAATCTAAACAAAACCATACTGACAAAGTATTGATGATGAAAATCAATATTGAAGTCCAAAAACAGTTCATGACAATTCCTTCCCATACTCACAGTACAAAGTGTAGAATTAATATTGATGCAAGCTACAGTATAGTAATATTCTGACAAAATCCATTTCTGCCTATAGCCAGACAGATATTCATACTTGAGTAAAAAAAAACCCAACAAAAATGAGTAAAAAAATAAATAAATTAGTAAAATGATTCTTTTTATAAAAGAGTTTCCAATTCCCCCCCCTCCCCCAATTTAGAAAAAAAAACAAAACAACAACAACAACAATACAATTGCCAGCAGGGTACAGTCAGGGTAGGGAATCAGGCAAAAGCACTGAAAAGATTAATCAGCAAATTGTCTATAATGAAGTAGTTAAACCTCATCAATGGTAGGACGAAGACACAGGAAAGCCTGGACACCAATGTACAGATTAACAGTATCCTATGGCTCAGGTATAATGGAGTAACCGAATATCATAGACCGAGAAAATCTTGTAAAAGTGTTAGTATGTAGTGCCTAATAGGTAGCTGTACTGTAGACTGTTTGCACATCAGGGAATTCAGTGAACTGAATTAAATGGTCTGCTAGGGAATGCGTGGGGCAATGATGGTAAGACTGCCTTGAATGAAATGGTCTACTAGGGGAGAAGTGGGACAACGATGGTAAGACTGCACTGAATGAAAAGGTTTGCTAGGGAATGAGTGAGACAATGATGGTAAGACTGCATTGAATGAAATGGTCTGCTAGGGAATGAGTGGGACAATGATGGTAAGACTGCATTGAATGAAATGGTTTGCTAGGGAATGAGTGGGCCAACGATGGTAAGACTGCAGTGAATGAAATAGTTTGCTAGGGAATGAGTGGGGCAACGATGGTAAGGCTGCATTGAATGAAATGGTTTGCTAGGGAATGAGTGGGACAACGATGGTAAGGCTGCATTGAATGAAATGGTTTGCTGGGGATGAGTGGGACAATGATGGTAAGCATGTACTGAATTAAATGGTCTGCTATGGCATGAGTGGGACAATGATGATAAGACTGCACTGAATGAAATGGTCTGCTAGGGAATGAG
>JAXRKP010000674.1:40000-62500 GCA_037039925.1 Doris montereyensis | reverse complement strand
AGGATGTGAATGTCTTTATGTCCGATTTGTTCTTATATCATTAAGGATGCGAATGTCTTTATGTCCGATTTGTTCTTATATCATTAAGGATGCGAATGTCTTTATGTCCGATTTGTTCTTATATCATTAAGGATGCGAATGTCTTTATGTCCGATTTGTTCTTATATCCGATGTGAAGCACGTCGCATCAATAATACCAAATGTAGTGTGAAAAGGGGTTCGGTATTTCAGAGTCAAGATGTCGGCCTCTCAACCCAAAGGTCGTAGGTTCTAACCTCGTCAACGACAGCTGACAATTTTTTCTGGATTCTTTTTTCGAGTTAAATCTACCCCTGCCCCATCCCCTTACCCCGCCATCCCCTGGTCGCGATTCGACAACTAGTCCCATCAGAGACGGACGGTAAAATAAAAAAAATGTTTTGCGTGCAGATCACACACTCTGTACACGCTGAAGAACCCTTGGCTGTTCACAGAGTAATACAAGCAAAATGAAAAGAATAATACCAAAAAACCCCGAGATCACCTTAGTTGTGATTGTGGGTGAGATCACATTGTGATTGTGGGTGAGATCACAAAATCACCCCAAAACGACACAAAGAGCTGACTTAGACGTCAATACGTCATCAATTTTCCCTCAACGCCTCATTGCAGATTATTATCGTATTATCGTAGTACCCAATTTACTTAAAAAAAACAACAACAACAACAATACATTTCTTCCTTTATCAGCTCCAATTTTACCTTCCGGTGTATGGGTTTAGATACCGGAAATGCTCTTTCTCCAGGATGCCCTGTCCTGACATTTTCAGTTTCTTTCCTTGAAAGTTAAATTTATTTGCATTAATTCCTCTTTTATATCTTCTTCCCACTTTCTCCGAGGTCTGCCTTTTGGTCTTTTACCTTGAGTTTTAGCAGTATATACTGATTTAGATATTCTATTGTCATTCATTCTGTTAACATGCCCAAACCATCTCAGGTGATTCCTTTCTATCCTATATCTACATCAAATTCTTCAGATACATTTCCAGCTACTCTCACTGCACATGTTGGTTTATTGTAAAAACTTTTGATGGCTTCTATTAAATTTTGCTCCATGTTGTGTTCTTTTAAGGAATGCCATAGTTCGTCCCTTCTGACAGTGTCAAATGCCTTTTCTAAGTCAACAAAAACAAGTGCAAGTCAATGTTTCTCTAAAGGAAATTTTCTATTATTTGTCTAATTGTAAATGTGGTCTTGTAATTTCTTCCTGGTCTAAATCCACTCTTGTGTTCTTCTCATCCTCTACTCTTTTCGTAAGTCTCATTTCTAGAATCCTGGCATACACTTTTCCTGGTATGCTAAGTAGTGATATTTCTCTATAGTCTGATCATTCCATAGTTGATCCTTTCTTGTATATTGGTACTACCGTTCTCTTTTTCCAGTCGTCTGGCACCTGCTTTGACTTCTATGCTTTGATATATTGCATGTAGTAGTTTATCTGCCTCTCTACCTTTGTTTTTAATCATTTATGGATGAAGTTGATCTGCTCCTGGGACCTTTCCTGATTTCACTTTTTTTATAGCTGTTTGGAGTTCTCCCATTGAGAAATCTACATCTTCAGCTTTCTCCTCTGGATTACTTGTTACTCTTACTAATTGATTTGTACTCATTGTTTCATATGTTCTGGAGGGATTATGTAATTGTTGAATATACTTTCTCCACGTTTCCATGATTTCGCTGTCTCCTTTCATTATTTCTCCTTTGGCATTCTTAATTTGTCGTACTGGGCATGCTTTGGTCTTTCTCATGTTGTTCATTGCTTCCCAGAACAGTTTTTGATTTCTTTGATAGCTTTCTTGAAGTCTTTGTCCAAACACTTCCCTGTTTTGCTTTTCTAACTTCCTGTTTAGCGATAGTTCTTTTACTCATGTTCTGGTCTCTTTGTTTGCAAGTATTTCTTCCAGGTATCCTTTTTTCTGTGATCTTAGTCTTGGCATTCTCACTCCACAATGCTGTTCTTTTTCTATCTCCTTTAATTTGTTTCCTACCACATACCTCTTGAGTACAACTGGAAAGTGTTTCTTTATAAATTTGCCACTTTTCTTCTATTGTACTATCATTCATCAGATCCATCTGCCTTTCACTGATAGATATTTTTATCCTGGATTGGAATATCCCTTTTACTATTGATTTATTTAGTTCTTCTATTTTGAGTAACTTTCATCTCTTTCCTTTTCTGTTTGTTTTCTTCACTTAATAATCTCATTTTGGCTATCACTAGGTGATGATCACTAAATATTTCAGCTCCTCTTTTTACTCTAGCATCCATTGTACTTTAAAAAAGGGAGCTGGTAACTATTATGTAGCCAATCTTTTCACACCTGTCTTCATTTACTCTTGTATATTTGTGGATATCTTTATGAGGAAAAAAGGTGTTGGCTATTTTCATGTTATTCTTTAGGGAAATATCTATTAGTCTCTCCATTTGGAGAAGTTGTTGTCTCTCCTCCTTTACCTATGATTCCTCCTGACGTTTCTACATTGTTGCCTACTCTAGCATTTACATCTCCTTAAAGCATTAGTTCCTATTTGGGTTTGAGATTCTCTACAGCTATTTGTAAATCGTTTTTGAAGATATATTTTTCTTCTTCGGTGGCATCTTTGTTAGTTCCATAAACTATTAATAATTTAATTTCTCTTCCTTTTGGTTTAATATTTACCTCTAATAGCCGTTGGCTTATAAATTTGCAACTCTCTAGTAACTTTTCTTGCCTTTTATGCACTAGAGGCCTACTCCTGCTCTAGCTCTATCTTTGACATCTACTCCTGTGAAAATTAAAGTATGATTTGGTCTTACATTTTCTATTTCTTGTCCTTTTTTGTTTGTTTCTGTAATAGTCAAAATGTTTACTTTGAATGTTTCCATTTCTTCAGCTAATTCTAACTCTTTCCCATTTATTGCCTACCATTCCATGTTCCAAAATCACAGTCAGTGTTCTTTTTCAGAGTCGTCTTCGAAAGTTCAAGCAGGGTATATCATTATATGTATTTCTTTGAATCAGTTTTGTTTTGGATAAGCAGGGGAGTGGCCCACTGTACCCTAGGTAGATGGTGGGGCTGTCACATTGAGGCCCCTACCAGGCCTTGTTATTTTCTGTCTGTGTTAACTCCCTTAGCCTTTGGTTACTCAAAACCAGCCCACAAGGCAGCAGGTTGTTATTTTCTGTCAGGGTTAACCCCTTAAGCAGCAGGAGACTCGTGGAGGTCGGGACCACCTACTCTCCGCACAGGTGCTTACCTGTCCACAGTCCGGAACAACAATAACGACAACCCAAAACCCATCAAACAACAGCACTTGATTGCACATTATTTCTCACCTCATCAACTTGATGAAGGACATGATTGTTTATATGTCCGGTTTGTTCTTATCAGATAAGATAAGATAAGATAAGATAAGATAAGATAAGATAAGATAAAATACAACTTTATTGTCCAAAAGTGGCACATAATTTTGGTGTTACAATATCTTCAATATAATAATATGAAATCCAACACACTTTTACCAGAAATGAATTATTCTTCACATATAAACAGTTTACACAGAATTAAGCATTACGAGATTAAAACATGTATAACATAACATACAAAAGAATTAACAATTGTCTAACCCATGTAAACGTAATCATTGCAATGAATAATATTCAAAAGAGCGATCATGATAATGAAACTGATGATGGTAGTGATACTAATTTTACAGACGATGGTAAGAATGATAGTTTATATCTTCATTTAAGGCACACAAAATAAGTATCCGATGTCAATCACGTCACATTAAGATCAAATGCATTGGAATCTCCCAACTTTACCTTGAATTAACTAAGGGACAAACTATATTTCTAAGTGCAAGACATTTCTAATTCGCCATTCTATTAAATATTGTCATAATAATCAAAATGATAAATTATAATGCACACTAGACGCATGAGATTGATTCATAAGGCTTGCAAGCTTACAAAGACATGCTCAACCCTCCAAACTCTCACCCCTGAAACTAACATGCCCCTTCCCAGCTTATAAGAGTTGTTACCAAATTGTCGTTCTATTTTTATCTGATGACCATAAAGAAAACAATTCTGTTGACTTAAAAAGTGATCTTATATCTGGACTGCCCTGTAAACAGTCAAGGGATCTTTAAAATGCACAGAATGTTGTGATCTGTACCCGGGACTTTCTTTTTCTTATCGTCCGGTCTCTGATGGGACTAGGTGTCGATCCCCATACCTTGATGGGGGTGGGGTGGGGGGGTGGGGGTGGGGGTAGTTCTGCGCGAAAAATCTTGACACCATATTTCAAAAGTTGCTGGGGCTCGAACCCACTACCTTTTGGTTGAGAGGCCAACGCCTTGCCCCTGGACTATCAAATCCCCTACAATAATCACAATGGAAAAAATGAACGTTGGGAAAAAAAACCCCAACTTACCAGATATCAAGGGGATTGAGTCACGTGATGTCATTCGGAACGAAACGCCTCATTATGCATTGCTAATACATGAGTAAACGGCTGTTATCAATAGGGTCTCTTCTTCAAATAAACCATAACACATCAACTTTCATTTGACCAGGATGTTGCTACATGTAAACTTTATGATAGTGAAATCCCCGTCAGATCCGTGGTGTAACCCAGGTAACATGGACAACTGTAACCCGTGTAACAGTGTAACCGTGTAACCGTGTAACCGTGTAACCGTGTAACCGTGTAACCGTGTAACCGTGTAACAGTGTAACAGTAACCGTGTAACCGTGTAACAGTGTAACCGTGTAACCGTGTAACAGTGTAACCGTAACCGTGTAACCGTGTAACCGTGTAACCGTGTAACAGTGTAACCGTGTAACCGTGTAACCGTGTAACCGTGTAACGTGTAACCGTGTAACCGTGTAACCGTGTAACCGTGTAACCATGTAACCGTGTAACCGTGTAACCGTGTAACCGTGTAACCGTGTAACCGTGTAACCGTGTAACCGTGTAACCGTAACCGTAACCGTGTAACCGTGTAACCGTGTAACCGTGTAACCATGTAACCGTGTGTCAATGTGAAGATAGTTAGCTCGGTTGGCAGCACGCTTTCTTTTCATGTAACCGTGAACCATGCGATGGGTGCCGACGCAGAGGTCATAAATTCGATCCCCATGGTGGCCGGGATTTTTTTTTCTGTCTGTTCCTCGTATTTGTCTCGTCTTTGTTCCTATGGGGCTTTCACATTATTTTGTGTCATTACCTTCACTTCCGACATGCCCCTTGTCTCACTCTTTGTCTTTATCTACGTCAATGAAAGCACACAGCTAGAGCTCGTTGCTACCAAAAACGATGCGATAGACAACAGGATGGCCATCTAATCTCCTGCGATGACTCAACCAACACGTGATGGGTTGAAGCCTCGATGGTTGAACAATATCTCGAGTTTTTTTTTTATAGCAAAAAACTCCCCCCCTCCCCCTAGTCCAGGTAGGTGGATCGACACCTAGTCCCATCAAAGTCGGACGATAAAAAAGAAGATCCCGTGTGCAGATCGCAACACTCCGTGCAACGTTAAACACGCTTTTGCTGTTCACAGGAGTGTGCGGGCAGAATTTAAAATCCTGCCAAAACTCCCGAGATCACCTTAGTTGTGGATGTGGGTAAAATCAAATTGATTCACTTAAAAAAACCCCCAAAAAAAAAAAACTCTGATCTCCCCATTTGTCTTGTTGGTTAGCTGTATGCAGCTCACCTTTCCTCCTTCAGTTTGACATGCGTATATCAATACATTGCTTTCTTCCTGCTAGGCTTTCTCGAACTTCGATTAAAATAGTTCCTCCAAGGTCCTTAAGGACCATAGAGCCGGAGCTTACCCCGGTATCTATAGCGTGAAGCGGAACATGTGATAATAATCACCTACTCGCCAGGACGCTAGTCTGACGCAGGTTTTTACTCTCAAGCTAGTACTTGTACCTATTTGCACCTGGGTAGAGTGCGGAAAAAGCGTGTTAAGTATCTTTCCCAAGGAACACAACGTCGGATCTGGCTTTGCCAGGATTCAAACTCGGGATCTCATGATCCCCAGTCCGGCAGCCTAACCGCTCCGCCACCGACAACATTCTTTTCGACTTTGTGTTAAACTAAAATTCAAATAGTATATTATGTTAGTACGTTATTTCCCCTTTTCCCATATCATTTGTTGAATCGCTTTATTTTCCTTCATTTTCTGTCCTAGTACATCTCATTTACGAAATTTGTAACCCAGTTCAGACCCCGGTTTTTTCTATATTTCACCAACATACGTGTCCAAAGTATTTTCATATTTTCGTATACACTCCACTCTCTTTTTCCTTCCATGGTGTCTTCCATTTTCTGTAGCTTTCTTTCCTGTTCTTTCTTCTCATAATATGACGTCATCTGATGATTGTATACATTGTATGTGTTCCATAGCTACGTAGTTATCTGATGATTGTATACATTGTATGTGTTCCATAGCTACATAGTTATCTGATGATTGTATACATTGATGTGTGTTCCATAGCTACATAGTTATCTGATGATTGTATACATGATGTGTGTTCCATTGCTACCTAGTTATCTGATGATTGTATACATGTATGTGTTCCATTGCTACCTATTATCTGATGATTGTATACATGATGTGTGTTCCATAGCTACATAGTCATCTGATGATTGTATACATGATGTGTGTTCCATAGCTACATAGTCATCTGATGATTGTATACATGATGTGTGTTCCATTGCTACCTAGTCATCTGATGATTGTATGACCATGCTACATAGTCATCTGATGATTGTATACATGATGTGTGTTCCATAGCTACATAGTCATCTGATGATTGTATACATGATGTGTGTTCCATTGCTACCTAGTCATCTGATGATTGTATACATGATGTGTGTTCCATAGCTACCTAGTTATCTGATGATTGTATACATGATGTGTGTTCCATTGCTACCTAGTTATCTGATGATTGTATAAATGATGTGTGTTCCATTGCTACATAGTTATCATGATGATGATTGTATACATAGTTATCTGATGATTGTATACATGATGTGTGTTCCATTGCTACCTAGTCAGCTGATGATTGTATACATGATGTGTGTTCAATTGCTACCTAGTCATCTGATGATTGTATACATGATGTGTGTTCCATTGCTACCTATTCATCTGATGATTGTATACATGATGTGTGTTCCATAGCTACCTAGTCAGCTGATGATTGTATACATGATGTGTTTTCCATTGCTACCTAGTCAGCTGATGATCCTATGTGTTTTCCATAGCTCATCTGTTGATTGTATACATGATGTGTGTTCCATAGCTACCTAGTCAGCTGATGATTGTATACATGATGTGTTTTCCATTGCTACCTAGTCAGCTGATGATTGTATACATGATGTGTTTTTCCATAGCTACATAGTCATCTGATGATTGTATACATGATGTGTGTTCCATAGCTACCTAGTCAGCTGATGATTGTATCTGATGATTGTATACATTGTGATTGTATACATGATGTGTTTTCCATAGCTACATAGTCATCTGATGATTGTATACATTATGTGTGTTCCATAGCTACCTAGTCAGCTGATGATTGTATACATTGTGTGTTTTCCATTGCTACCTAGTCAGCTGATGATTGTATACATGATGTGTTTTCCATAGCTACCTAGTCATCTGATGATTGTATACATTGTGTGTGTTCCATTGCTACCTATTCATCTGATGATTGTATAAATTGTGTGTGTTCCATTGCTACCCAGTCATCTGATGATTGTATACATACTGTGTGTTCCATAGCTACCTAGTCATCTGATGATTGTATACATTATGTGTTTTCCATTGCTACCTAGTCATCTGATGATTGTATACATTGTGTGTGTTCCATTGCTACCTAGTCATCTGATGATTGTATAAATCTGTGTGTTCCATTGCTACCTAGTCATCTGATGATTGTATAAATGTGTGTGTTCCATTGCTACCTATTCATCTGATGATTGTATACATTGTGTGTGTTTCATAGCTACCTAGTCATCTGATGATTGTATAAATTGTGTGTGTTCCATAGCTACCTAGTCATCTGATAATTGTATACATTGTATGTGTTCCATAGTATCTAGTCATCTGATGATTGTATACATTATGTGTGTTCCATAGCTACCTAGTCATCTGATGATTATATAAATTGTATGTGTTCCATAGCTACCTAGTCATCTGATGATTGTATAAATGTGTGTGTTCCATTGCTACCCAGTCATCTGATGATTGTATACATTGTATGTGTTCCATAGCTACCTAGTCATCTGATGATTGTATAAATTGTGTGTGTTCCATTGTATCTAGTCATCTGATGATTGTAAACATTGCACGTGTTCCATAGCTACCTAGTCATCTGATGATTGTATAAATGTGTGTGTTCCATTGCTATCTAGTCATCTGATGATTGTATACATTGTGTGTGTTCCATAGCTACCTAGTCATCTGATGATTGTATAAATTGTGTGTGTTGCATAGCTATCTACTCATCTGATGATTATATAAATTGTGTGTGTTCCATAGCTACCTAGTCATCTGATGATTGTATAAATGTGTGTGTTCCATTGCTATCTAGTCATCTGATGATGGTATACATTGTCTGTGTTCCATAGCTATCTATTCATCTGATGATTGTATACATTGTGTGTTCCATAGCTACCTAGTCATCTGATGATTGTATACATTGTGTTTCCATAGCTATCTAGTCATCTGATGATTGTATACATTGTGTGTTCCATAGCTACCTAGTCATTGATGATTGTATACATTGTGTGTTCCATAGCTACCTAGTCATCTGATGATTGTATACATTGTGTGTTTCCATAGCTACCTAGTCATCTGATGATTGTATAAATTGTGTGTGTTGCATAGCTATCTACTCATCTGGTGATTATATACATTGTGTGTGTTCCATAGCTATCCAGTCATCTGATGATTGTATACATTGTGTGTGTTCCATAGCTACCTAGTCATCTGATGATTGTATACATTGTGTGTGTTTCATAGCTATCCAGTCATCTGATGATTGTATACATTGTGTGTGTTCCATAGCTACCTAGTTATCTGATGATTGTATACATTGTGTGTGTTCCATAGCTACCTAGTCATCTGATGATTGTATACATTGTGTGTGTTCCATAGCTATCTAGTCATCTGATGATTATATACATTGTGTGTGTTCCATAGCTACATAGTCATCTGATGATTGTATAAATTGTGTGTGTTCCATAGCTACCTAGTCATCTGATGATTGTATACATTGTGTGTGTTCCATAGCTATCTAGTCATCTGATGATTGTATAAATTGTGTGTGTTCCATAGCTACCGAGTCATCTGATGATTGTATAAATTGTGTGTGCTACATAGCTATCTAGTCATCTGATGATTGTATAAATTGTGTGTGTTCAATAGCTAACTAATCATCTGATGATTGTATAAGTTGTGTGTGTTCCATAGCTACATAGTCATCTGATGATTGTATACATTGTGTGTGCTCCATTGCTACCTAGTCCTTTGATGATTGTATGAATTGTGTGTGTTCCATAGCTATCTAGTCATCTGACGATTGTATAAATTGCGTGTGCTCCATTGCTACCTAGTCCTTTGATGATTGTATAAATTGTGTGTGTTCCATTGCTACCTAGTCATCTGATGATTGTATAAATTGTGTGTGCTCCATAGCTAACTAGTCATTTGATGGTTGTATAAATTGTGTGTGTTGCATAGCTATCTAATCATCTGATGATTGTGTAAATTGTGTGTGCTCCATAGTTACCTAGCCATCTCTTTATTATATAAATTGTGTGTGTTCTATAGTTACATAGCCATCTGATGATTGTATAAATTGTGTGTGCTCCATAGTTACGTAGCCATCTGATGATTATATAAATTGTGTGTGCTCTATAGTTACCTAGCCTTCTGATGATTATATAAATTGTGTGTGCTCTATAGTTACCTAGCCATCTGATGATTATATAAATTGTGTGTGCTCTATAGTTACCTAGCCATCTGATGATTATATAAATTGTGTGTGCTCTATAGTTACATAGCCATCTGACAATCGTATAAATTGTGTGTGCTCTACAGTCACATAGCCATCTGACAATTATATAAATTGTGTGTGCTCTATAGTTAGCCATCTGACAATTGTATATCTGACAATTGTATAAAATTGTGTATGCTCCATCGCTATCTAGTCTTCAGATGATTGTATAAATTGTGTATTCTCCACAGCTATCTAGTCGTCTGATAATTGTATAAATTGGGTATGGTCCTCAGCTATCTAGCTGTCTAACGTGGAATAATATAACAAAATTTGACGTGCGTTTGCCCTGCAACTTCTAAGCACCGTTTCCACATGTTGTAACTGGTTGAGACAGGATGTGTTAACAACTTTTTAGGTCAAACTATGAGATATGCTTTCTCATCGCGGTGGGTGATAACAAAAACTGATTAGCTTCGAACACACGCAGCCGACATGCAATGAAAATCTAGGCCTAGACGATGACTCTGAAAAGAGATTTAACTGAGCTGGCAGTGACAGCTTCGATTGAGTAAAAGTATGCCCCAGTCCGGAACCCCCCCCCCCCCCATTACTTGGCCGTCAACTTATAACCTAAAGCATTTGAATCTGAACGCATAACTATGCCATGTGTCTGTACACCCCTCCCCCCCCCCCCCCCATCCTACGATATGATAATGGGGAGAGAGCTCACTGGTGCTACCATACCATTTTACTGAGGACGTGTAAAATTAAAGTTTCTTCAGGGCCATTATGGCCCAAAGTGCTGTTTCTGTAATGTGAAGCAGAACAGGTGATAATAATAACCTCCTGAACAGGACGCTAGGCTGACGTAGAATGTTACTTCCAAGCTAGTGCTTGTATCTCTTTTTGCTTGGGTCGAGTTGGGTAAATGTATGTCAATAGTCTTTCCCAAAGAATACAACGTTGGACGTAGCTTTTCTAAAGATTCGAACCGGGGACCTCATGATCCTAAGTCCGGCATCCTGACCACTCGGTCACTGACGCCGCACACTGAATGAGGTGTGTTTTCTCTTGAACTCATTTGGGCTTGCACTGTCAAGATGGTTGGGCACAGTTTACTATTGTTTGATTTGATTTGATTCGATTTGATTTGATTTGATTTGATTCGATTTGATTTGATTCGATTTGATTTGATTTGATTTGATTCGATTTGATTTGATTTGATTTGATTCGATTTGATTTGATTTGATTCGATTTGATTTGATTTGATTTGATTTGATTTGATTTGATTCGATTTGATTTGATTTGATTCGATTTGATTTGATTTGATTTGATTCGATTTGATTTGATTTGATTCGATTTGATTTGATTTGATTCGATTTGATTTGATTTGATTTGATTTGATTTGATTCGATTTGATTTGATTTGATTTGATTTGATTTGATTCGATTCGATTTGATTTGATTTGATTTGATTTGATTTGATTTGATTTGATTGATTTGATTTGATTTGATTTGATTTGATTTGATTCGATTTACCTACATCCACAACTAAGGTGATCTCGGGGATTTTGGTAAGATTTTTAAATTTTGCCCAGACTGCCCTGTAAACAGCCAAAGGATCTTTAAAGTGTACAGAATGTTGTGATTTGCACACGGGACTTTATTGTTTTTATCGTCCGTCTCCGATGGGACTAGGTGTCGATCCACCTACCTGGAAGAGGGTGGGGGGGGGGGGTAGATTTTGCTCGAAAAATCTTGATTTGTTTTTTCAACAGTAGGTAAGCGGGCCTCGAATCAACTACCCTTTGGTTGAGAGACCAACACCTTGCATCTGGACTACCAAGCCTCCCCAGTTTACTACTGAGCAGAGAGTGAACAGTTATCTTGAAACTCACGTTGTCGTTAAAACTATCAACATTTTTCAAGAAATCGTATTTGTTATAGAAGACTGTTGACTTTGTCCCACTACATGGAGGCAACGGTTGAACAATTTTTCTCGTCTTTTTTCGAGCAAAATCTACCCACCCCTACCCCACCCACCTTTTCCAAGTAAGTGGATCGACATCTAGTCCCATCGGAGATTTTTAAAAGGAGGTCCAGTGTACGGATCACAAACTCTTTGCACGTTAAAGATCCCTTTGCTGTTTACAGGGCAGTCCGGGCAAAATGGAAAATCCTAACGAAAACTCCGAGATCACCTTAGTTGTGGATGTGGGTAAATCAAATCAAATCAAATGTCCCACTAAAAAAAAAAATCGCAAAGCTGTTGACTGTTGACTAGCTGGACAGATGTTGAGGAAAGAAAGCTCGGCTATTCACCCCATGAGAACGATTCAGAATCTGGTGAACTTTGGCAGGGACATTGCTTTTTTTGGTTTGTTTTGAGACATACTGTATTATTTCTTAGTCCGAGCATTTGTACATTCACCTTACACGTTACCCTACTTATACGCTGCACATACACTGCTGATATAGTACATATACCCTAAATATACTCTACAGATATCGTACATGTACCCTACATTTTATACTCTACAGATATCCTACATATACCCTAAATTTTATACTCTACAGATATCCTACATATACCCTAAATATACTCTACAGATATCGTACATGTACCCTACATTTTATACTCTACAGATATCGTACATAAACTCTAAATATACTCTACAGATATCGTACATATACCCTACATTTTATACTTTACAGATATCGTACATATACCCAAAATATACCCTACAGATATCGTACATATACCCTAAATATACTCTACAGATATCCTACATATACCCTAAATATACTCTACAGATATCCTACATATACCCTAAATTTTATACTCTACAGATATCCTACAGATACCCCAAATACACTCTACTGATATCGTACAGATAGTCTACATTTTATACTCTACAAATATCCTAGAGATACCCTACATTTTATACTCTACAAATATCCTACAGATACCCTACATTTTATACTCTACAAATATCCTACAGATACCCTAAATATACTCTACATATATCGTACACATACTGTACATTTTATACTCTACATATATCGTACAGATACCCTAAATTTTATACTCTACAGATATCCTACAGATACCCTACATTTTATACTCTACAGATATCCTACAGATACCCTAAATATACTCTATATATATCGTACAGAAACTCTACATGTTATACTCTACAGATATCGTACAAATACCCTAAATTTTATACTCTACAGATATCGTACAGATACCCTACATTTTATACTCTACAGATATCCTACATATACCCTAAATATACTCTACAGATATTGTACAGAAACTCTACATTTTATACTCTACAGATATCGTACAGATACCCTACATTTCATACTCTACTGATATCCTACAGATACCCTACATTTTATACTCTACAGATATCCTACAGATACCCTAAATATACTCTACAGATATCTAACGGATACCCTAAATATACTCTACAGATATCATACAAATTTCCTACATTTCATACTGTACAGATACCCTACATATACCCTACAAATACTCTACAGATATCGTACATATACCCTAAATAATACTCTGCGAATATCTTAGAAATACCCTAAATTATACTCCACAGATCTCCTACAGATACCCTGCATAGGCTTCATAAATATCCTACAGATGCCTCATATATACTACATATATCCTACAGATACCTAATATACACTACATATATCCTACAGATACCTAATATACACTACATATATCCTGGAGATACCTAATATACACTACATATATCCTACAGATACCTAATATACACTACATATATCCTACAGATACCTAATATACACTACATATATCCTACAGATACCTAATATACACTACATATATCCTGGAGATACCTAATATACACTACATATATCCTACACATACCTAATATACACTACATATATCCTGGAGATACCTAATATACACTACATATATCCTACAGATACCTAATATAAACTACATATATCCTACAGATACCTAATATACACTACATATATCCTACAGATACCTAATATACACTACATATATCCTACAGATACCTAATATACACTACATATATCCTACAGATACCTAATATACACTACATATATCCTGGAGATACCTAATATAAGGGGTTGGGGTGGGTCCTGGAGTGAAAATTGTCCCGTTTGTTTCAATCAATTTAAGTTATGTATATGTGTAATGGGCATGGTGTATTGAATTGCCATGGAAACGGCGGCCATCTTGATTTTTGTCCCCAAGGTTCAATATCGATAGGCTTTATCATTTTTCAACACATTTGTTTCAAACTTGGCACACACCTTTTTTTTATACAATATCTAAAATTGATCAGATCGGATTTTTGTTTCATTATTAAGTTTTGGTTTTATGAATTTTTGAATATAGCATATGAGAACAACCAAAAATAGACAAAAATATTGTACAAAAAAATTAGTTTTCAAAAACTATAATACTATAAAGCTTCTGATAATTTCTTTATTTTCCCCCACTCATCACCCATGCCAAATTACACGAAGATACTTTGAGAAATAAAAAAGTAGACAGGAAATAATGAATTAAAAGGACATTTTGAGAAAATCGTATTTTTCTCTTATTTTCTGTTATTTGAGTACATTTTTCTCCTATAAACCTAAGAAATGAGTAAGATAATACTTTGAAACATCATAAAACCTTGAGAGGTTCTCAACTACTTCTTATTGACACTGTTTCAAGTGCATCAGCACCTTTTTACTCATTTTCAGATGGTGCCTTTTGATAATAGGTGCGTGGAATATGTTCCGTATTTTCCGGATGATCTAAGACAATATTCATAACAGATCCTCAAATAAGTTTGATTTGGATAGCACTCATCGTGACAACTAAAATAAGTACCAACTTGCTATACTTTAGATAATATTTCTGATTTTTATTGTATAAAAGCTGTGTTGAAAGATACAGCTGTATCATTTCTAAAAAATTGTATCAATTCAAAGAATCAATACTGTGCTTCTTTTATGATATCATTATGACAAGAATGAAATGTTCTATCGACTAGTATGATAGACTAAAATTTATCAAATTTTCGGCCAAAAACGCATTCCCAGACCCTCCACCCTCGCCCCCCTTCTTAACAGATACTCTAAATTATACTATACATATATCCTACAGATACCTAAATATACTCTGCATATATTTTAGAGATACCCAAAATATGCTCTATAGACATCTTACAGATGCCTTACATATACTCTCTCTCTATATATCTTAAATTATACTCTACATATAACCTACAGATACCCTAAATATTATACTCTACAGATATCCCACTTCACAGTTCATGATAAACTTAAATTGGTCAACAGATAAGCTGTTGACTCTATAATCCTACAGATGGTTTGAGGGAAAAAGCTGTGTTTGTAAATGTTGGTCCGGGTATATGAATTTTTGCTGGTGATGATTTCTTGTTGAGCGAGTATATTCATTGTTGCGTTGAGAAAAATAAGTTGGGATTTTCACGGTTGATGTGTCTGTGTTTGCTTTGTAAATATGTATGAGGCGAGAGTCCTTTCCAGAAAGACCAGTTATTCCTGTAATGCTCACGCATACCAGATTTTTTATCGCTACCTTTTCAATTTGGTCAATTTGGTATTGGTGGTGTGGATATCCCTAAACTTAATACTCTACAGATAAGCTATTATACTTAAAGATATCTTACTGATATCGAGATATCCTGAAAATTATATTCTACAGATATCCTACAGCTACCCTAAATAATACTCTACAGACATCCTGCAGATACCCTCATATACTCTACAGATATCTTAAATTATAATCTACAGATATCCTACATATACCCTAAATATACTCTTCAATCTACAGACACCCTACATAGTATATTATACACATTTCCTACAAATACCCTAAATATTATACTCTACAGATATCCTACAGATACCCTAAATATTATTCTCTACAGATATCCTACATAAACCCTAAATATTATACTCTACAGATATCCTACAGATACTATTAATATTATACTATACAGATATCTAACTATACTCTACAGATATCCTACATATACCCTAAATATTATACTCTACAGATATCCTACAGATACCCTAAATACTCTACTCTGCAGATATCTAAATATACTCTACAGATATCCCACAGATAGCCTAAACGTTATACTTTACAGATATCCTACAGATATCCTAAATCTTATACTCTACAGATATCCTATAGATACCCTAAATATTATACTCTACAGATATCCTACAGATTCCCTAACTATTATACTCTACAGATATCCTACATATACCCTAAATATTATACTCCACAGATATCCTACATATACCTAAATATTATACTCAAGAGATATCTAAATAAACTCTACAGATATCCTACAGATACCCTTAATAATATACTCTACAGATATCCTACAGATACCTTAAACATTATACTCTACATATATCATTCAGATGCCCTAAATATTATACTCTACAGATATCCTACAGATACCTAAATATTATACTCTACAGATATCCTACAGATACCTTAAATATTATACTCTTCATATATTTTACATATACCCTAAATATTATACTCTACAGATATCCTACAGATACCCTAAATATTATACTAAAGAGATATCTAAATAAACTCTACAGTATCCTACAGATACCCTAAATAATATACTCTACATATATCCTACAGATAACCTAAATATTATACTCTACATATATCATACAGATGCCCTAAATATTATACTCTACAGATATCCTACAGATACCCTAAATATTATACTCTACAGATATCCTACAGATACCCTAAATAATATACTCTGCAGATATCCTACAGATACCCTAAATATTATACTCTACAGATATCCTACAGATACCCTAAATATTATACTCTACATATATTTTACATATACCCTAAATATTATACTCTACAGATATCCTACAGATACCCTAAATATTATACTCTACAGATATCCTACAGATACCTAAATAATATACTCTACATTTTCCAACAGATACCCTAAATATTATACTCTACAGATATCCTACAGATACCCTAAATAATATACCCCACATATATCCTACAGATAACCTAAATATATACTCCACAGATATCCTACAGATACCCTACATATACTCCACAGATATTCCTACAGATACCCTAAATATATACTCTACAGATATCTTACAGATGTCCTAAATAAACTTTACAGATGTCCTAAGATAATCTCTGCAGATGTCCTAAGTAATCTGTACAGATATCTTATTTAAACTCTAAAGGTATCCTACAAATGTCCTCAGTATACTCTACAGATGTCCTACGGATATCCTAAATATACTATACAGATTTCCTACATATATTCTAAATGTCCTATACAAATTTCCTACATATATTCTAAATATAAACTCATATATCATACAGATACCCTAAATGTACTCTGCATATATCATACAGATACCCTAAATATACACTGCATATATCATACAGATACCCTAAATGTACTCTGCATATATCATACAGATACCTAAATGTACTCTGCATTTATCATACAGAAACCCTAAATGTACTCTGCATATATCATACAGATACCCTAAATGTACTCTGCATATATCATACAGATACCCTAAATGTACTCTGCATATATCATACAGATACCCTAAATGTACTCTGCATTTATCATACAGAAACCCTAAATGTACTCTGCATATATCATACAGATAACCTAAATATACACTGCATATATCATACAGATACCCTAAATGTACTCTGCATATATGATACAGATACCCTAAATGTACTCTGCATATGTCATACAGATACCCTAAATGTACTCTGCATATATCATACAGATACCCTAAATGTTCTCTGCAGATACCATACAGATAACGTAAATATACTCTGCAGATATCCTATAGATACCCTAAATATACTCTGCACATATCATAAAGATGATATCCTACATATGTCCTAAATAAACTTTACATATACCTAAATATATTCTACAGATATCTTATATATATACTAAATATACTCTAGAGATAGCCTACAGATATGGTAGATATATTTACAGATGTCCTACATGTATCCTAAATAAACTCTGCAAATATCAAACAGATACCACTAAATATACTCTGCAGATATCATACAGATAACCTAAATATACCCTGCAGATATCATACAGATACCCTAAATATACTCTGCAGATATCATAAAGATACTCTAAATATACTCTGCAGATATCATACAGACCTAAATATAATCTGCAGATATCATACAGATCTAAATATACTCTGCAGATATCATACACATATCATAAATATACTCTGCAGATATCATACAGATACCCTAAATATACTCTGCAGATATCATACAGATCTAAATATAATCTGCAGATATCATACATATATCCTAAATATACCCTGCACATATCATACATATATCCTAAATATACTTTGCAGATATCATACAGATCTAAATATAATCTGCACATATCATACATATCTCCTAAATCTACTCTGCAGATATCATACACATATCATAAATATACTCTGCAGATATCATACATATACCCTAAATATACTTCGCAGATATCATACAGCTGCCTTACAGATACACTGGGATGAAGTGGTTAAAATATTATCGTTCAGTACCACACTAAGTTGACTGGAAAAGCCGAACGATTCATGATACAATGTCAACGCTCAGATAGATTGGTGGCTTACTTACATTGCCAATAATGATTATAATAATCTATAAAATTTGTAAAAGTAGTGTATTTAGTAGATCAGTTATTTATTTCGTTGCTTTTTTATCAATGTGTTTGATTCTGTATATAATTATTTATTTGCTTTCTTATTGCTTATTTATTTATTTATATATCTATTTATTATTTATTGATTTATCTATTTGTTTATTCATTCATTTATCGTATATTATTTCTTTCCTTCTTTATTTACCTATTCATTTTATTTATCTATTTAATTATTTATCTATTTATTTATTACTCATATATTTATCCTTTATTCATCTTTTTATCTATATTCTTATTGATGATCTTTTCTTTGTTTATCTATTTATGTAGTTACTCCTTTACATGTTTACGCAGTGTTTATCTATTTGTTTCTTCTAAACCATTAAAAGGAAGAAAAAAACAACCTCGAAGGTCCGGCATGCACATACGATTTCAGACGTGGTAACCTCAATGCAATAGGAACGTGACGTCATCAGACAGCCAGCCCAAAGGCACCTTAGGACAGACCAGTAGCAACACACGTTGAACACAGCACGTAGCAGCGTGACAATGTGTCAGGCAAAGCCACATAATCACAAACTCGAGGACAAAAAAACCCCGTATCAATAAAAAGAATGAAATATACGTGAGGACAAAAACAAAACCCCGTATCAATAAAAGAATGAAATATACGTGAGGACAAAAACAAAACCCCGAATCAATAAAGAAATGAAATATACTTTCTTTTCTATCTTTCCGTGTATGGGTTCAGATGCCCGAGATGATCTTTCTCCAGGATGCCCTGTCCTGACATTTTCTGTTTCCTTCCAAAAAAGTTAAGTTTCTATGCTTCAATGCCTCTTTTATATCTTCTTCCCACTTTCTCCGAGGTCTGCCTTTTGGTCTTTTACCTTGGGCTTTAGCACTGTATACTTATTCAGCTATTCTATTGTCATTCATTCTGTTTACATACCCAAACCATCTCAATTGATTTGTTTCTATCTTAGTTTGTATGTCATCTGCTTTAGTTTGATCTCTTATTGTTGTGTTTCTGATTTTGTCTCTTTTAGTTTTCCCTGCTTCTCTTCTTAGATATTTCATTTCAGTTGCCTGTACTCGACTGTATTCTCTACTGTCTGAGGTCCAGGTTTTGCTGCCATAGAGGAGAGTATGACAATAAACTGTATTGTATACTGTCATTTTGGTTTTTGTTAACAATTCTTGCTTACCTACAAATGCCTTTCCTAGATGGTTATATATTGCATTTGCCTTTTGGATTCTCTGGCTGATTTCTTCTCTTAGTTTTCATTACTCCTAGGTAATTGTAGCTTTGAACCTGTTCTAAATTCTCCCGGCCCAATTTAAGATTTTGTGTTTTAGCTTCCCTAGTTACTAACATTGTTTTGGTTTTCTTTGCATTTACTCTCATTCCTCTTTTATTTAGTTCATTGTTCATAATGTTGATATTCAACTGAAGGTTACTTTCTGATTTTCCAAACAGAATTAAATCATCAACAAATGAAAGCATTGACACATTTACTGGTTTGAGCTTCCACATACCTACATTCGTTCTCTTCATTTTTGAGGATGCCTTTGTGACTAAATCCATAACTGTGATAAACAAAAGAGGACTTAGACTATAACCATGTCTTACTCCATATATCTACATCAAATTCTGTAGATATGTTTCCAGCTACTCTCACTGCACTTATTGGTTTATTGTAAAAACTTTTAATGGCTTCTATTAAATTTTGCTCTACATTATGTCCTTTTAATGAATGCCATAGTTCGTCCCTCCTCACAGTGTCAAATGCCTTTTCTAATCAATAAAACACAGGTGCAGGTCAATGTTTCTTTCAAGGAATTTTTCTATAATTTGTCTAATTGTAAAAATATTGTCTTGTACACTTCTTCCTGGTCTACTCTTTTCCTTAGTCTCATTACGAGTATCCTGGCATATACTTTTCCTGGAACGCTAAGTAGTGATATCTCTCTATAGTTTGAGCATTCCATAGTTGATCCTTTCGTATGCATTGATACTACCGTTCCCTTATTCCAGTAGTCTGGCATCTGTTTGGATTTCCATGCTTTTTGACATATTGCATGTAGTAGTTTGTCTGCCTCTCTCCCTTGGTTTTTAATCATTTCTGGATAAATTTGATCTGCTCCTGGAGCTTTTCCTATTTTCACTTTTCTTATAGCTGTTTGGATTTCTTCCATTGATATATCTACATCTGCAGCTGTCTCATATGGATTACTTGTTACTCTTACTAATTGATCTTTACTCCTTGTTTCATACGTTCTGGAGGGATTATGTAATTGGTGAAAATGCTTTTTCCATGTTTCAATGATTTCGCTGTCTTCTTTCATTATTTCTCCTTTGGCGTTCTTAATTTATCATATTAGGCATGCTTTGGTCTTGTTCATGCTCTTCATTTCCCCCAAGAACAGCTTTTGATTTCTCTGATAGTTTTCTTGAAGTCTTTGTCCAAACACTTTCCATAGTTCCTGTTTTGCTTTCCTAACTTCCTCTTTGGCGATAGTTCTTTTACTCACGTAATATATCCTATCCTCTGGTCTCTTCGTTTGCAAGTATTTCTTCCAGGTATCCTTCTTTTCTTGACGTTCTCATTCCACAATGCTGTTCTTTTCGTATCTCCTTTAGTTTGTTTCCTACCACAGACCTCTTCAGTAGAACTGAGGAGTGTTTCTTTATACATCTGCCACTTTTCTTCTATTGTGCTATCATTCAGATCCATCTGCCGTTCACTGATAAATCTTTTTTTTTTATCCTAGATTGGTATACTTGTTTTATTACTGGTTTATTTAGTTCCTCTATTTTGAGTTTAATAGCTTTCTTCTCTTTCTTTTTCTGTTTGTTTCCTTCAGTCAGTAATCTTATTTGTTTGCAATCACTAAATGATGATCACTAAATATTTCTGCTCGTCTGTTTACTCTTGCATCCAATGTATTGTAAAAAAGGGAGCTGCTAACTATTATGTAGTCTATCATTGACTTTTCACACCTGTCTTCATTTACTCTTGTATATTTGTGGATATCTTTATGAGGAAAAAAAGGTGTTGGCTATTTTCATGTTATTCTTTAGGGAAATATCTATTAGTCTCTCTCATTTGGAGAAGTTGTTGTCTCTCCTCCTTTACCTATTACTCCTCTTGACGTTTCTACACTGTTGCCTACTCTAGCATTTAAATCTCCTTAAAGCATTAGTTTGATCCATAAGCTATTAATAATTTAATTGCTCTTCCTTTTGATTTAATATTTACCTCTAATAGCCGTGGGCTTATAAGTTTCCAACTTTCTAGTAGCTTTTCATGTCTTTTATGCCACTAGGAGACTACTCCTGCTCTAGCTCTATCTTTGAAATCTACTCCTGAGAAGATTAAAATATGATTCGGTCCTACATTTTGCATTCCTTGGCCTTTTTTCTTTGTTTCTGTAATGGCCAATATAACTACTTTGAATTTTTCAATTTCTTCAACTAATTCTAATTCTTTTCCATTTATTGCCATAAGGTTGCATGCTCCAAAAATCACAGTCCATATTCGTTTCCAAGTTCGTCTTTTAAAGATCAAGCCGGTTATATTATATATATTTTTTCTCTGAATCTGTTTGTTTTTGGATACGCAGGGGATTAGCCCACTGTGCCCTAGGTGGATTATGGGGCTGCCACCTTGA
>JAXRKP010000674.1:25000-30000 GCA_037039925.1 Doris montereyensis | reverse complement strand
GGGCAAATGAACTAAAAAACAAGACAAAAAGTCTCTCTTATGGACTTGCAGTCCTGTGTCAAAGACAGGACAAGTCCATAAATTTTGATCTCAGACTTTGATTTTATTTGGTCAAGGTCAGGGTCGTCCATACATTTTGATCTCAGACTTTGATTTTAAGAGGCAGGTCGTCCATACATTTTGATCGCAGACTAAGTTGATTTTATTTGGTCAAGGCAGGGTCGTCCATACATTTTGATCGCAGACTTTGATTTTATTTGGTTTTGATTTGATTTGATTTTGCTTTGATTTGAGAAAAAATCTGTTTCAATCGTTGGCGGGCTTGAACTCAAGACCTTTGGGTTGATGACAAACCATTGAACTCGTAATTTTTGCCGCCTCTTTTTCTAAGATTACCGAATCCCCGGTTTGAAAACAGACATGAATTCAGTAGCCTAAACGTGATATTGTTTTTCAAAGTTGTTTTTCCAATCTCTGGCTGTCTCTCTTTAAATCACTTGATAACTCTCATGTTCAGTGCATCTTCTATCGTTGTGTGTGACTAGGAAGAAATGCACATCACACTTCCACACGATAACCGCATCGATAAAAGTGGCTGTGTGAAACACCACCTGAGTATCGGGAAAAGAGGGAGAGCTTGGTAGTCCAGAGGCAAGGTGTCAGCCTGTCAACCAAAAGGAATGGATTCAAGCCACACCAACGGTTAAATCATTTTTCTCGAGAGTTTTTTTCGACCCAAATTTAACCCCCTGGTCCAAGTAGGTAGATCGACACCTAGTCCCACCGGAGATGGACGCTAACAATGAAGTCCCGCGTGCAGATCCACAACACTCTCCGTACGTTAAAGATCCCTTGATATGTTTACAGGGAACAGTCTGCGCAAAAAATTAAAAATCCTACCAAAAACCCCGAGATCACCTTAGTTGTGGATGCAGGTAAATCAAATCAAATCAAAAACCTGATATCGGATGGTGATTGAGTCCCAGTGACATCCTTTGGGACAAAACTTCTCATTACAGCTCTGTTGTTCTGCCAAGCCACCATCTGGGGTGAGAGACAGATTGACGCCAATATCTGTGACAGAAACGTTTTTGGCTGGCTGCCAAGGGGTCCCTGGGGAACTCGCAGCTTTCACGCTTTCGATGATGATGATGATGATGATGATGATGATGATGATGATGATGATGATGATGATGATGATGGAAAATACGCGACGAAAATGTTCAAACCACTGACTGGGCACTGGACAACTCGTGGCACCGTTAGTTCCGTTCAACATTGTTTCTTAGTTGTTGTTTTCTTTGTCTGTCTGTCTGACAAGGGGTGGAGAAAATGCCTGCAAATTTCTCTGTTCTGTATCTTTTTTTTTACCCAGGCTAAATCATTAAAATCGTGTTGCATTTGACACAGACTACATTAAAAATCATGTTTTATTTGACACAGACTACATTAAAATCGTGTTTTAATTTGACACAGACTCACATTAAAATCATGATTTATTTGACACAGACTACATTAAAATCATGTTTTATTTGATTCTCAAACCGAACGGCTACATTAAAATCATGTTTTATTTGACACAGTCCGACATTTAACCGCATGATTATAATCAAACTAGATTACCATCATGATTTGGACCATACATTATTTGACACAGACTACATTAAAATCATTTTTATTTGAAATCATGTTTTATTTGACACAGGGTCGTACATTTGCTAATCATATTTTATTTGGTCACACAGACTTCGCAATCGTGTTTTATTTGACATTTAGACTACATTAAAATCATGATTTATTTGACACAAGATTGAAACTTTATTTGACCCAGACATTAAAGATCATGAATTTTATTTGACCCATTTGATTACATTAAAAATCATACATTTTATTTGACACAGACTACATTAAAATCTGTCGGGGGGGGGGGGGGAAATTTGACACAGATTTCGCCTTTGATTTAAAAATTATTTGAACTCACAGACTACATTAAAATCATGTTTTATTTGACCCAGACTACATTAAAATCATGGTCAGTTTTATTTGGACACAGACTACATTAAAATCATGTTTTATTTGACACAAGTAGGTAGATCACCTCAAAATCATGTTTTATTTGACCCAGACCAACATTAAAATCATGTTTTATTTGACCCCGATTGCAGGTAAATAAAAAACCTGATATCGGATGGTTTGAGTCCCAGTGACATCCAGGGACACATTAAAATCATCTTTTATTTGAACCAGGGGTACATTAAAATGATCTTTGACATTTGAACCCCTGGGGGCAGGCTACACAAATTAAAATGATGATGATATTGATGACCCAGGTAATACATTAAAATTCATCTTTTATTTGACACCGTTGGACTAAATTCAAATTGTTTCTTAGTTTTGTTTGTCTGCCACCATCTGGAATTTCTGTTTTATTTGACCCAGACTTCATTAAAACCATGTTTTATTTGACCCAGACTACATTAAAAATCATGATTTTGATTTGACCCAGACTACATTAAAATCATCTTTTATTTGACACCAGACTACATTAAAATCATGTTTTATTTGTTTTGACTACATTAAAATCATGTTTTATTTGACCCAGACTACATTAAAATCATGTTTTATTTGACTCCAGACTACATTAAAATCATGTTTTATTTGACCCAGACTACATTAAAATCATGTTTTATTTGACCCAGGCTACATTAAAATCATGTTTTATTTGACCCAGACTACATAAAATCATGTTTTATTTGACCCAGACTACATTAAAATCATGTTTTATTTGACCCAGACTACATTAAAATCATGTTTTATTTGACCCAGACTACATTAAAATTATGTTTTATTTGACTAGGCTACATTAAAATCATGTTTTATTTGACCCAGACTTCATTAAAATCATCTTTTATTTGACCCAGACTACATTAAAATCATGTTTTATTTGACCCAGACTACATTAAAATCATGTTTTATTTGACCCAGACTACATTAAAATCATGTTTTATTTGACCCATTAAACTACATTAAAATCATCTTTTATTTGACCCAGACTACATTAAAATCATCTTTATTTGACCAGACTACATTAAAATCATGTTTTATTTGACACAGACTACATTAAAATCATGTTTTATTTGACCCAGACTACATTAAAATCATGTTTTATTTGACCCTGACCACATTAAAATCATGTTTTATTTGACCTTAATTACATTAAAATCATATTTTATTTGACCCAGACTACATTAAAATCATGTTTTATTTGACTCAAGGCTACATTAAAATCATGTTTTATTTGACCCAGACTACATTAAAATCATGTTTTATTTAACCCAGGCTACATTAAAATCATGTTTTATTTGACCCAGGCTACATTCAAATCATGTTTTATTTGACTAGGCAGCATTAAAATCATATTTTATTTGAACCCAGATAAGCAAGAAATTATGTTTTATTTGACCCAGAGTACATTAAAAACATTTGTATTAATTGGCTCAGACTACATTAAAATCATGTTTATTTGACCCAGACTACATTAAATCATGTTTTATTTGACCAGACTACATTAAAATCATCTTTATTTGACCCAGACTAATTAAAATCATCAGGTTTGACCAGACTACATTAAAATCATGTTATTTGACCCATACTACATTAAATCATGTTTTATTTGACACCAGACTACATTAAAATCATGTTTTATTTGACTCAGACTACATTTGTTTTATTTAACAGACTACATAAAATCATGTTTTATTTGACCCATACTACATTAAAATTATGTTTTATTTGACCTAAGCTATATTAAAATCATGTTTTATTTGACCCAGACTACAATAAAAATCATGTTTTATTTGACTCCAACATCTAAAATCATGTTTTTATGTGATACTACATTCAAATCATGTTTTATTTGACCCAGGCTACATTTTCATGTTTTATTTTGACACAGACTACATCAAATGCATGTTAATTGACATGACATACATATTTGGGTTGTTTTTCTATTATCATACGTTATTTAAACAGTCTACATTTAAATTATGGTTTTTTGTATGCTATATTCAAAATCATTAATCATTTGACATGGCTACATACTACATGCCTTGTTTTTCTCATGTATCACATTAATTGACAAGACATAAAATCATGCTGTTCACAAGCAGTGATATAGCACATTAATTAAACATGACATACAATTTTATATTGTTACATTTTCACTTTGACAAGACATACTATTTGGGCTTTTCCTATGTATCACAGTAATTGGCAAGACATACTATTTGGGTTGTTTTTCTATGTATCACAGTAATTGACAAGACATACTATTTGGGCTTTTTTCTATGTATCACAGTAATTGGCAAGACATACTATTTGGGCTTTTTCTATACATCATCAGTAATTGACAAGACATACTAATTTGGGTTGTTTTTCTATGTATCACAGTAATTGGCAGGACATACTATTTGGGTTTTTTCTATGTATCACAGTAATTGACAGGACATACTATTTGGGCTTTTTTCTATGTATCACAGTAATTGACAAAACATACTATTTGGGCTTTTTCTATGTATCACAGTAATTGACAGGACATACTATTTGGGCTTTTTCTATATCAATTTTGACAAGACATACTACTTGGTTGTTTTTTCTATGTATCACATTAATTGACATGACATACAATTTGGGTTGTTTTTCTATGTATCACATTAATTGACAAGACATACTATTTGGGTTGTTTTTCTATGTATCACATTAATTGACATGACATACAATTTGGGTTGTTTTTCTATGTATCACATTAATTGACATGACATACTAATTTGGGTTTTTTTCTATGTATCACTTAATTGACAAGACATACTATTTGGGTTGTTTTTTCTATGTATCACAGTAATTGACATGACATACTATTTGGGTTGTTTTTCTATGTATCACAGTAATTGACATGAGATACTATTTGGGTTGTTTTTCTATGTATCACAGTAATTGACATG
>JAXRKP010000674.1:5000-12500 GCA_037039925.1 Doris montereyensis | reverse complement strand
ATAATATCAGATTGTGACCTGAGTACAACAACAATAATATCAGATTGTGGCCTGAGTACAACAACAATAATATCAGATTGTGACCTGAGTACAACAACAATAATATCAGACCGTGGCCTGAGTACAACAACAATAATATCAGCCTGATTACAACAACAATAATATCAGACCGTGGCCAGTGTACAACATTAATAATATCAGATTGGGGTCCGAGTACAACAACAATAATACCAGATTGTGACCTGAGTACAACAACAATAATATCAGATTGTGACCTGAGTACAACACCAATAATATCAAATTGTGACCTGAGTACAACAACAATAATATCAGATTGTGGCCTGAGTACAACAACAATAATATCAGATTGTGGCCTGAGTACAACATAATATCAGATCGTGACCTGGAGTACTGAGTACAACAACAATAATATCAGATTGTGGCCTGAGTACAACAACAATAATATCAGATCATGGCCTGAGTACAACAACAATAATATCAGATCATGGCCTGAGTACAACAACAATAATATCAGATCATGGCCTGAGTACAACAACAATAATATCAGATCATGGCCTGAGTACAACAACAATAATATCAGATTGTGGCCTGAGTACAACAACAATAATATCAGATTGTGGCCTGAGTACAACAACAATAATATCAGATTGTGGCCTGAGTACAACAATGATAATATCAGATCATGGCTTGAGTACAACAACAATAATATCAGATCATGCCCTGAGTACAACAACAATAATATCAGATTGTGGCCTGAGTACAACAACAATAATATCAGATTGTGGCCTGATAATACAACATGGCTTGAGTACAACAACAATAATATCAGATTGTGGCCTGAGTACAACAATATCAGATCATGGCCTGACATATCAGATAATATCAGATCATGGCTTGAGTACAACAACAATAATATCAGATTGTGGCCTGAGTACAACAACAATAATATCAGATTGTGGCCTGAGTACAACAACAATAATATCAGATTGTGGCCTGAGTACAACAACAATAATATCATATTGTGGCCTGAGTACAACAATGATAATATCAGATCATGGCTTGAGTACAACAACAATAATATCAGATCATGGCCTGAGTACAACAACAATAATATCAGATCATGGCCTGAGTACAACAACAATAATATCAGATTGTGGCCTGAGTACAACAACAATAATATCAGATTGGGGCCTGAGTACAACAACAATAATATCAGATTGTGGCAACAACAATGAGTACAACAACAATAATATCATATTGTGGCCTGAGTCCAACAATGATAATATCAGATCATGGCTTGAGTACAACAACAATAATATCAGATCATGGCCTGAGTACAACAACAATAATATCAGATCATGGCCTGAGTACAACAACAATAATATCAGATTGTGGCCTGAGTACAACAACAATAATATCAGATTGGGGCCTGAGTACAACAACAATAATATCAGCCTGATTACAACAACAATAATATCAGCCTGCTACAGCAACAATAATATCAGATTGTGGTCTGAGTACAACAATAATATTAGATTGTGGTCTGAGTACAACAATAATAATATCAGATTGGGGTCTGAGTACAACAATAATAATATCAGATTGTGGTCTGAGGACAACAACAATAATATCAGATCGTGGCCTGAGTACAACAATAATAATATCAGATTGTGGTCTGAGTAAAACAATAATAATATCAGATTGTGGTCTGAGTACAACAATAATAATATCAGATCGTGGTCTGAGTACAACAACAGTAATATCAGATCATGGCCTGACTACAATAATAATATCAGATCATGGCCTGAGTACAAGAACAATAATATCAGATCATGGCCTGACTACAACAATAATATCAGATCATGGGCTGACTACAATAATAATATCAGATTGTGGCCTGAGTACAACAATAATATCAGACCATGGCCTGACTACAACAATAATATCAGATCATGACCTGACTACAACAATAATATCAGATTATGGCCTGACTACAACAATAATATCAGATTATGGCCTGACTACAACAATAATATCAGATTGTGGCCTGAGTACAACAACAATAATATCAGATCATGGCCTGAGTACAACAACAATAATATCAGATCATGGCCTGAGTACAACAATAATAATATCAGATCATGGCCTGAGTACAACAACAATAATATCAGATTGTGGCCTGAGTACAACAACAATAATATCAGATCATGGCCTGAGTACAAAAACAATAATATCAGATCATGGCCTGACTACAACAACAATATCAGATCATGGCCTGAGTACAACAACAACAATATCAGATCATGGCCTGAGTACAACAATAATAATATCAGATCATGGCCTGAGTACATCAGACAACATATCAGATCATGGCCTGAGTACAACAACAATAATATCAGATTGTGGCCTGAGTACAACAACAATAATATCAGATTGTGGCCTGATTACAACAACAATAATATCAGATCATGGCCTGAGTACAACACCAATAATATCAGATCATGGCCTGAGTACAACACCAATAATATCAGATCATGGCCTGAGTACAACAACAATAATATCAGATTGTACAACACCAATAATATCAGATCATGGCCTGAGTACAACAACAATAATATCAGATTGTGGAGTACAACACCAATAATATCAGATCATGGCCTGAGTACAACAACAATAATATCAGATTGTGATCGTGGCCTGAGTACAACAACAACACCAATAATATCAGATCGTGGCCTGAGTACAACAACAATAATATCAGATCGTGGCCTGAGTACAACAACAATAATATCAGATCATGGCCTGAGTACAACAACAATAATATCAGATCATGGTCTGATTACAACAACAATAATATCAGATAGTGACCTGAGTACAACAACAATAATATCAGATTGTGGCCTGGGTACAACAACAATAATATCAGATCGTGACCTGAGTACAACAACAATAATATCAGATCGTGGCCTGAGTACAACAACAATAATATCAGATCATGGTCTGATTACAACAACAATAATATCAGATCGTGCCAAAATCTTAGACCCGTAGCTCAATAAACAAGCTCAATACAACATTCTCACTTTGACTTATAACGGACATTTTAAGATGAACAACACTGTTTGGGTGGTTAACGGGTTGTGCTCGATAGTTTCCAGTGACACAATCCTACATCTACACTTACAGGGTTGTTCATCTATTTCTGTGTGTAAATGCCATCTTTTGCCTTAATACGTACATATAGGAATACAGGAACGTTGCACTGGAGTTCTACATGTGTGATTGTGATAAACAACCTTAAGCTAGATTTCTTTTGTCGTTGCTTCCGATCTGTGTTTACCCAAGTCACCAGGATGAAGTTTTAATCAGCAATTGTATTTTTTCGCTCTTGTCAACATTTAATTTTATAACCATGGAATATTCAGGGTTTTTAATATTACGAAATACACCCAATGTTATCACCAAGGAAAAAATACTTAAGAAGTCGATAACTTGGAAAGCATCTGCTAGTGTTAACTGGCATTTTTGAAATTTCAGATAAGTTGTTTACTCTGTTTCCTTATTGCATCGATACATTTGTAATGTGTATACATTTCGCACATTCAGTGTACATTTTTGCCTTGATTGATACTTCCTTTTCATTCATTTTCTATAATTTCTTCTTTCTAAACCGAGTGAGATATAGATCTAGTCTTATAGTTATCCTCTTTTTTTTTTGTTCTTGTTTCCCATACTCACACTTCTCTCTCTCCTTCTTCTTTCTTCCCTGTTTTTTCTTCCTTTTTCTCTCTCTCTCTATATCTCTCCTTCTCTCTATCTCCTTCTCACCTTTTATTACTTACTTATTTTCATATTGTTATTTCCTTCTAGATCTAAACCTTCCATTCTCGCTCATTATTCACACCCCCTTTACTTCGTTTCTTATCATCACTGTCTTTTTCTTCCTTTCTTCCTCCTTTCTGTTTTTCTTCCGACATCACATTGTGTGATGCCTCAGGGAACTTAGATCTAGATTCTATATATTTCTCGTTTGTTGTCTGACGAAGAGTTATACCCAAAACGTCACGTGTTTGTTCTGTCTTTATAAGTGGAGTTGTCACTTATTGTCATATTTCGCATTTATCCCCCAATAAACCATTTCATTCAAAGCCCTTCTCAACTGCTTGAGGAGCACACAGTACACTAGCATGTTAGGCATTTCGTACTAACACTCTGACAAGATCATTCTCTACCTATAGCAGGGGTAAGCATTTATACCTGAGTCAAGTGAGTAAAGTAGAGTGAAGTACCTTTCCTAAGAGTACAACGTTGTGAAAGAAAAATCCACCTGTGCCAGCCGTGGGGTTTGAGCCAGTGGCGTGATTACCAGCTCACAACACGACGGTTCAGTTACAACGTCTCATAAAACAGGCGTAAATTCTAAGAATTTATATACAATAGGTGCGCATAGAACTGTGAACTGGATGACCTTTAACCATTATGATTATATTCGTCCCCATTGCTAGATCTACTATTTGGTAGTGTAGCGGCCTATAGGTAAACGTTTAGCTTTCTGATCCTTAAGTTACAAGTTCGAGCCCATATTTATAGTTCGCTGTTGAGTTCATGGAACATTCTCTTTACACATTACACTTACTCCAATCAGGTATAAAATAAATACCCAAATATCGAATTGGAAGAATCTTGTCAGTATGGGGAAGTACAAATGGCAGATCCTGTGTATGCTCCTTGAAGTCGAGATAGTATCATGGTGTGAATAGACTTGTGGGGAGAACTTTTGTTAAGCGCGAAGAGCACGTATTTCTGGATTAATGAATTAATGCTCATCACAAGAGCTTTACTTAACACTGTACAATACTACCACTACCACTACCATTACCATTACCACCACCACCACGGCTGACCGCTATCACTTTTGCTATTGCTACTTCTATCACCACTGTTATCACTACCACTGGTACTAATTCTATCACCACTGTTCTCACTACCACTGGTACTACTTCTATCACCACTGTTATCACTACCACTGGTACTACCTCGGCTGTTGTTACAACTTTCTCCTCGTTGTCTTCCTTCTCGTACTCTCCATCTTCCTCCTCCTCCTTATCGTTATTGTAATCAACATACCATCCTCCTCCTCCTCCTTATCGTTATTGTCATCAACATACCATCATCCTCCTCCTCCTTATCGTTATTGTCATCAACATACCATCATCCTCCTCCTCATTATCGTTATTGTCATCAACATACCATCATCCTCCTCCTCCTTATCGTTATTGTCATCAACATACCATCCTCCTCCTCCTCCTTATAGTTATTGTCATCGTCGTTGTCATATCTCCATATCCATTTCTTCCTCCTATCGACCATGCACTAGAACTATATTGCAGCCTGTTGAAATTACAAACCTACAGAACCAAGTTCAATGTTTGCGGAGACGGGAAACGGATGGCGATTTGTTTACTTCATCTTTACGAAGAGATAAAGACATTATGAACGAAATCGAGTTGGATTCATGTGGCAGTGCATTTGAAATTGACGATGTTGATATTTTATGTCGCAAATATTCTGAATGATCTGATTGATTCTCATCTTAAAGCATCGGATATCCATTGCAAAGCAGATGTACATCTAAAAACGTCAATATCAGATAGCGTTAACGACGATGACTTCGAAGTTTTTCTTTACAAAATCAGAAGGGTGAACAAACATAATCTCATCTCACAAAACAGAAAATACAAACAACAATGATAATTCATTAAACTCTTCCACAACCCCTACATGTAATACCATTCAAACGAATCATGGCAAGGAGGATGCTATAGATGCCTTATATTATATGATTCATGGGAACAGCATGACGCTCCAATAGCTGATACCAGACAAACACATCTAATGATATTTTAAAAAAACCCATCGAGAGCACTGGAAGCGGAAGGAAACGCTAATGGAATTAAACATCTTGGAAAAAGAACAAAGCCAAGATTTTCAGGAACCTTGGCGTACATGTACATGTATTTCTTTCCGAGGAAAGGAAGTTACCAAGAACTGTTGGGGAGTGGTCAGGTGTTGTATTCGATGTCGAATAAAGGTCAAAAATATGTTTCAGAAGATATAAATGAATTGTTTTTTGTTTTCAAATTACTGGCCTATGGGATATGCCGAATAAATAGCAGAGACAATTCATTTCTAAATAAATCACTAACCATCAAAGGGCGATGTGATGGAGGCGACTGTAGACGCCAGTTCGTCTATACACAGCTCAAAAATAAAAAACTAAGACGTACAAGTCATTCTTCCTGGTAACATGAAGTCTTAAGTGTTTTCGAAATCTGATGGCTCAAAAATAAAATTGGATTTCATTCTTCCTGTTTAATCCAAACATGCCAAGTGTTACAAAGAATGACTGGTACGTCTTAGTAACACTTTTTTTGTTTCGTCTTTAGTGTTTTATCCGAACACACAAGATAATGGCACAATGTGTCAAGACACTTGTCAAGTGCAGCAATCATAGCTGTGTAACTGAATCGGTGATGAATAGAATCAGGCAGCACATTCGATCCTTTTACAACTCTATAGAGAAAATACAAAAAGAGCACACCTAGAGCTTGGCGTTAAGAATAGCATAATGTTTAAATTTTAAGCTGAAAATGCCTGTCAGAGAATTACCTACTTGTAAAACTTTGGAACTACAGAGACATTATTTTACAATGAGTTCACTTCCCCAAGACGAAAAACATTAGGGTTTTCCAAACAAACCTCAACATGCAGCAGAAGAAATACTGGTGCAACAAAAAAACTAATTTGTGAAGAAAGCAAACTGATGAAACGCACACACACATGGAATAAAATGCACGACCATTAAAAAATAAGTCAAGTGTTTCTGCTGCATGCTTTAACTTAAATACAATTCCCTCCTGGCCCAAGAAAACTCATTTCCGTGTACCGCCTAACGCTGTATGATTTGGGGATATCGGATGTGTTGAGCTACATTTGGCTAGAAAAGATCTCAGCCAGAGGAGCCAATCAGATCGTTTCTTGTGTTTTTTTACTTCTTAAAAATACGGCCCAAGAAAGGAAAACGGGAAACATATTTAACATACGACAATTGTGCCTGCCAAAATCAGAACAGGTTTATAAACACAGTGCAATGCTTTGGTATTTCATCAACCCACACACCTGTCCTTAAGTCAGTAGAGCACTCTTTTCTCCATTGCAGAATATTTTTTAAAATGAAATACTCATCGTTTATTGATAAAAAAATTTTGTTCCATTCAAATTTAGTATGTCAGAACCAATAGGCCCTTATTTCATTTGGCTACTGCAAAACGGTTACTTTCGAATACTTTTGTTTATTTTTACAGCGATTTGCTCATCATATATTATTTTCTGTTCTAAGATCCATATACTTGCATCCATCTTCAAACTTGTTATAACTATACTCCACTACCAAAAGAGTGAAAATATGCCAACTTGAGC
>JAXRKP010000673.1:240000-242681 GCA_037039925.1 Doris montereyensis | reverse complement strand
AATTTCTACCTACAAGATGATCTGCCTACAAGACAAGACAGTCTACCTACAAGATGGTCTACCTCCAAGACAAGACATTCTACCTACAAGATGGTCTACCTCCAAGACAAGACAGTCTATCTACAAGATGGTCTACCTCCAAGACAAGACATTCTACCCTACAAGATGATCTGCCTACAAGACAAGCCAGTCTACCTACAAGATGGTCTGCCTACAAGATGATCTGCCTACAAGACAAGCCAGTCTACCTACAAGATGGTCTTCCTCCAAGACAAGAATTCTACCTACAAGATGATATGCCTACAAGACAAGCCAGTCTACCTACAAGATGGTCTGCCTACAAGACAAGACAGTCTACCTACAAGATGGTCTGCCTACAAGACAAGACATTCTACCTACAAGATCGTTTACCTCCTAGACAAGAATTCTACCTACTAGATGATCTGCCTACAAGACAAGACAGTCTACCTCCAAGACAAGACATTCTACCCTACAAGATGGTCTACCTCCAAGACAAGACATTCTATCTACAAGATGATCTGGCCTACAAGACAAGGACAGTCTATCTACAAGATGATCTACCTCCAAGGCAAGACAGTCTTCCTACAAGATGGTCTACATACACGACGGTGTAACTACAAGATTGTCTACCCTACAGGACAAGACGGTCTATCTACAAGATGATCTACCTCCAAGACAAGACAGTCTTCCTACAACATGGTTTGCCTACAAGACGGTGTAACTACAACATGGTCTACCTACAAGACGGTGTAACTACCAACATGGTCTACCTACAAGACGGTGTAACTACAACATGGTCTACCTACAAGACGGTGTAACTACAACATGGTCTACCTACAAGACGTGGTCTACCTACAAGACGTGGTCTACCTACAAGACGGTGGTCTACCTACAAGACGTGGTCTACCTACAACACGTGGTCTAACCTACAACACGTGGTCTACCTACAAACACGTGGTCTACCTACAAGACATGGTCTACTACAAGACATGGTCTACCTACAAAGAACGTGGTCTACCTACAAGACGTGGTCTACCTACAAGACATGGTCTACCTACAAGACGTGGTCTACCTACAAGACATGGTCTACCTACAAGACGTGGTCTACCTACAAGACATGGTCTACCTACAAGACATGGTTCTAACCTACAAGACATGGTCTACCTACAAGACGTGGTCTACCTACAAGACGTGGTCTACCTACAAGACGTGGTCTACCTACAAGACGGTGTAACTACAACATGGTCTACCTACAAGGACGTGGTCTACCTACAAGACGTGGTCTACCTACAAGACGGTGTAACTACAACATGGTCTACCTACAAGACGTGGTCTACCTACAAGACGGTTGTAACTACAACATGGTCCTACCTACAAGACGTGTCTACCTACAAGACGGTGTAACTACAACATGGTCTACCTACAAGACGTGGTCTACTACCAAGACGGTGTAACTACAAGATGGTCTATCTACAAGGACGGTGTAACCTACAACATGGTCTACCTACAAGACGGTAGTAACGTACAACACGGTCTACCTACAACACCATCAATCTACCTACAGACGGTGTAACTACAACATGGTCTACCTACAACACCATCATTCTACCTACAAGACGGTTGTAACTACAACATGGTCTACCTACAAGACGTGGTCTACCTACAAGACGGTGTAACTACAACATGGTCTACCTACAAGACGTGGTCTACCTACAAGACGGTGTGTAACTACAACATGGTCTACCTACAAGACGTGGTCTACCTACAAGACGGGTGTAACACAACATGGTCTACCCTACAAGACGTGGTCTACCTACAAGACGGTGTAACTACAACATGGTCTACCTACAAGACATGGTCTACCTACAAGACGGTGTAACTACAACATGGTCTATCTACAAGACGGTGTAACTACAAGATGGTCTACCTACAAGACCATCAATCTACCTACAAGACGGTGTAACTACAACATGGTCTACCTACAACACCATCAATCTACCTACAAGGACGATCGATCTAAGACCGTTTCCCTACATGACACCATATCTACAAGATGGTTTCCCTACAAGACAAGACAATCTTATCTACAACAACGGTCTACCAACACGATAGTATATCCACAAGATAGTCAACCTACACTGTGAAGATGGTCTGTCTACAAGAGGCATGTGTGTGAAGGGTAGAAGAGCATCATACTTGAAAACCCCTGTCAATCGTCGGCATCCAAAAGATAACTAAATGAGATGTTCACTATGACATATTTAGCGTAATTATTAATTGTTTGGCATGAGAGTGCGGAGTGGAGAGATCAGTGAGCAGTCACTGTTTCATGGGATGGTAGGTGGGGGCTAGAGGGGAAGAGTGTGGGGGTGAGGGTGGCGCTTTTGAGCTGTTTGCTACATTGGTGTTACTGTAAACCCCATTCGCCACATGCGGCGATCTCAGAGTTGGAGCACGTGAGAAAGAGTGAGGTTAAAAATTACGTTGGACCAACCAGCACCTCCCAACCAAGTTCCCACTTGGAGGGGTGATATTGTTTCTTTGCTTTTGATTGAGTTGAGTTGATTTGATTTACCCACATCCACAACTAAGGTGGTCTCGGGGTTTTGTGACAGGATTGGTTTACTTTGCCAAGACTGCCCTGTAAACAGCCAAGGGAT
>JAXRKP010000673.1:212500-235000 GCA_037039925.1 Doris montereyensis | reverse complement strand
GTCTTTGGCAAAGAGGTCATTAATGTCACCTGTTCCACTTCATGAGATTGAAACCGAGATAAGCTCCGGCCCTATGAGCCGAAACGGCCTTGAAGGAACCTTGCTTTACACCATATGAGATGGTCTCTGGTTTAATCAAGAGGAAATGGCAAGATAAAAGACCAGAGAGGAAGAAAGACCCTACCAGTAGAACGGCCGGGCGACCGCCCACCCACACCAGCATGAAAGCAGATATAAAATAAACAAGGCTATTATTTTCATGCTTAAATTATTTACAAGATTTTTTAATTTTTTTGGGGGGATGGGAGAGGGGGTGGCGTATCGACAACATGAAAATCATTTCATGGCCATAAATAATAATTAAAAATGTCATCTTTTCTTGATGAGTTCCCATTATAACCCCCCCCCCCGCTGTCACTCCTAGAAAAACCTAAAATAACTCGCAAAATCAGTAAACAATCAATCAATTCTCGACTCCCCATTTCCGAACACCCCCTTCCCCCGCCCACAGTGTGCTAATTCACAACTAAAATTCCATCTTCAAACGCTGAAAAGCATTCCATTCTGACTATGTTTTATCATACTATACTATATATTTATAATATGTGGTTCCACTGCCATTGCAAAGCGTTTAGAGTATGTTTTATGTGGGCAAAGCGCTGTATAAATGTCATTTATTATTTATTTATTACTATAAGATTAAGAATATCGTGAGAAATTTGCCAGACACAGGTTCAATCGCTCTGCCATCGAATTAACGATCCAGTGAACGATTTCCAGTAACGATTTCCATTTCCAGTGACGATTTCCAGTGAACGATTTCAGTGACGATTTCTACGCGTTGTACAGTACACGCATGCCACTGTGTCGTAATCTTTTCTTTCTTAAAGTCTGAAAGTCAGCACGAGCGAGCAATTTTTGTGTGGGAAAAGGTGATTAATCGAATTAATAAACACCTCTCATTGTAGGTTAACTTGATGCTGATACTTATTACTCTCGTAAAATAAATAGCGTCGATAGGGAGTTATCACAAAGCCGGCTTATATAATCTGAAAATCCGTTTATTCTCTTTTAAGCCGGATAAGCGGCTAAAACTTGTAAGAGTTTCAATTCTGTACAGTGTGACTAAAAGTTTCATCTTTTTACGTTGTAATGCATTCATCATCATTTCAGGTTAAAAGCGCTCAGATGAATCTAGTATTGATGATGAACGCTATCGAAATGAATTTCAGTATTATTATTATTAGTATTATTACTATGACTATGTTTTACCATGCTATGCATTACTATATATTGTTCTACTGCCATTGTAAAGCGCTTAAAACCTGTTTTATATGGGGTAAATCGCTATATAAGAGTCATTTATTATTATTATTATTATTATTATTATTATTATTATTATTATTATTATTATCATTTTTATTATTATTATTATTATTATTATTATTATTATTATTATTATTATTATTATTATTATTATTATTATTATTACCATTATCATGCCTCATTGATTTTGACTTTGACTAGCAAAATCATACTATTCTAGAGGAAATGTTGAGAAAAAAAAAGCTAACTACGCACTCTTACGTTTGAAAAATGGCTTGTATTCAGTGTTCAACTTTTGAACACACAGACAGATTGATTGATGACATAATGTAATAAAAGCACTCCGTCATAGCCGGCGATCCCATGGTGAATTGAGCCTTAACAGCAAGATGACAGATAGATGCCAAAACAATGAAAGGAAAGAGGCAGAGTCTACCAGCTCCACCCATCAATCTCTCACACAGACATACATACATACATACATACATACATATGTACATGCATACATACATAGATATGTACATGGTATACATACATACAGATACATGCAGTTTTACCCACATCCATAACTATTGTGATCTCGGGGATTTTCGTAGGATTTTAAGTTTGCCAGGACTACCCTGTAAACAACCAAGGGATCTTTAACGTGTACAGAGTGTTGTGATCTGCACACGGGACCTCATGTTTATCGTCCGTCTCCGATGGAACTAGGTGTCGATCCACCTACCTGGACCAGGGGGGGGAGTTAAATTTTGAACGAATTTTTTTCTCTCGAGAAAATTGTTCAACCATTGGCGGGGGTTGAACCTGCTACCTTTTGGTTGAGAGGCCGACACCTTTCCTCCTCTGCACTACTGAGTCCCCCACATGTAGATATAATACTTTGGAATGGCAAGCAGACGGTGGGCGGTCTCATCAGCGGTCCATGGCTGTGAGCATAAACACGTACGCAGGAATACAGGTTGTTTTTTGTTTTGTTTTTTAAGGAGGGTGTGGATTTAAGGAGGGAGTGGGGAGAGTGGAGGGGGTTGGTGTGAGGAGAATAGATAAGAAGCAAAACACAGACTTGAGCCGCTTTGATTCACTAGAAGTTTTTCACCCCATGCGGTGATCTCATGGAGTGAAATAAGAAGAAACACAGTAAGACGAAGGGCATGATGTGAAAGAGCAAGAGGAAAGAAGTAGGACATATCAGTAGTCCCTGTCAACCGACCGTGCGTGATCGAGTGAGGATTAATTCAATGAGTGTCACTATAATTATCATAAGATGACCGGATGAGAGAAAACCATCAGCGCTCAAGAACGAGCTCTTAGATTTATATACAATGACTATAGTAATACATATGAAGGTCTCTTGGAGATGGCACAAATTCCAACCCTGGAAGTGAAACGAATGCGAGCTATGGCCATTGAAACTTTAATAATTGTGCATAAGTTATCGCTATCCTGTCTCCAAGATTCGATATCATTTAAAGATAGAAGGTATAATTTCAGGTGTATACAAATGTAGTCAATATCCCTAAACCTAGAACCACTGCTTTCGGAAAACAATCATTTAAAATACTGCTTGCAGTTCAGTGGAACAAATTACCTGAACATTTAAGATCTGAAACAGATTTTAATCAATTTAAAAATCTTATTTCGATGTGGAATGGTAAAGATTGTCAGTGTGTCATTTGTTCTATAAAATTGTGTATCATATTTTCTTTAACTGTAGATTTTTAGAAACTAGATTCTTAATCCCATCTTAGTTAGCATATTGGTAATATTTTCTATTGAAATGTCGGTGAAAAGCCAATAAGGGTTTATTAAGTTATTTCCCTTTGTGAATCTGCATGTCTCTATTGCTTATGACAATGTATAACGTTACCGACAATAAAGAAATTTTTGAATTGAATTGAATTGAATAGTGCGCTGCTGCCAGGGTAAATATAAAAAATATAAAAAAGAAACAACAAGATAAGAGATAGGTGAAAAAGTAAAAGAATTTAACAAGAAATGCCTAGACAGAAACAAGTTGAAGTATGTTGTTCGTAGCCTATATCCCGGTATAGGATGAAAAGGCAACGATGATGATGATGATGATGATGATGATGATGAAAAAAGAGTGGAAGGAAAGAAGTAGGACCAACCATTAGCGACCTCCCCAATTCACGAACATAAAGCTTACGGTCGTAGTGAGAACTCGGTCCCCAATGATTGGTTTCAATGCCATTTACCCAGTCCACCAAATGCGGTGCTCTTCGAGATAAATTAAAACAGCAATATAAGAGACACGCTAAAGAGAAGCCACCAGTCCCCGTGAAAAACAAAAGTTCAAACAAACCGGTATACGGCTTACATTATCATTTCATAACGAGTGACATGGACAAAAGAACGGACCCGTACAACAACTAAGACCTCTGGAAGGTTCTAAAGGCCTAACGATAGACATCAAAGACAGACAGACAGACAAACAAACAAAGCATGACTCGTGGACTTACGCCTCCTTTGCGTTGAGCTTGCCCCGACGGGACGGACACAGAGCATCGAAATTCCATCGGGAAGGACACCAGCGAAAGATTGGCCAACGACACTAAACAAAACAAAATCCCCTAAACTACACACTTCACATCTATCGGCATACTGACGTGAGACCAGGAAATACAGACAGACAGACCAGGCCAGGGCCCCCCCTTGTCATCACCAAACGTCGTCGTGGCTTCTCGTCGTGATAAACTACCTACCAATGCACGCCCTCATCTACAGTCATTAGCGTATTCTGACACCCGCGATGATAAATTGGCACAACGATAATAATACTAATTGCAGAGGATGACGGCCAGTTGTGTGACTGGGATAGTGAGGTTAAAGAAAGACCAAATCTGTCTTCTTTTTTTTCTCCTTTTCCCCCCGTCTTAGGGTAGGACGTGAGAAATTATAGATTTAAAAACACCCCCGATAGTAATCAATGGTACATCATGCATGGTACACTCTCTCACGTTTATCATATCCCACTTAAGAAAAGGCTCGTCGATTTTTACATCATTTCATTTCCACAATCACCAATGTCCATTCGTCGTCGGTCTCAAACGCGCAAGTGAGGGAATAGGAGAACAAACAGTAAGGCACATATCAAGAGCATGCTTCAAATTCATAAACGGATGCTGAAACTCCATCTGTTCAGTAAATCATATCAGAATTTACATTCTGCAGTTTGTTTCGGGGTTTTTCTTCTTACAGTTTAGGTCATGTGTCAATGAGTCAGTCATTGATGTTTCTCTTTCCAATATTATTCATAACTGTTATGTATTAATATGTGGTCCATTTTTTGTGTATTTATCTTACAAGTTACATGCACGTTCCCCTGCTATTGTAAAGCGCAGTGAGCATGGACATCCATGGAAATGCGCTGTGCTCGTATAAACTAATAAATGCAAATTACCATCATCCTTAAGAAATCGTTTTTGATAGCAGGCCAAATAATGACTGACGTGAGCCTAAAAACTGAGACGCACAGCCAAGAAACCCCCAAAACCAAGTGACGCACGAGGCAAAATCTGGTTTTCATCAAGGACGCAGTGCTACTTGCCATGAATGCCCAAGGTCTACGATTCGAGTCCGACAAGTGGCATGCTTATCATTCATGAGAAGAAAAAAAAACCCATCATCTGCATATCTTATATTATCCTAAGAACTCTGGATGAAGTGTCTACTTACATCCAGTAAAGTTCCATCAAGGTCATTTACGGCTTTGATTTGATTTACCCACACCCACAACTAAGGTGATCTCGGGGTTTTGGGTAAAATGGGTTGTGGGTTTTTTCTTTCTCCCCGGACTGCCCTGTAAACAGCAACGGACTCGTTAACGGGCACAGAGTGTTTTTGGTCTACTATCTGCACACGGGATCTCCTTATTATGCTCGAAAGAAATGTTCAGCCTGACGGAGGATGAACCCGCAACCGTTAGTCCCACCCTCCACGAGTCTCCTGCTGCCTTGCAGGCGGGTCTTGGTTGACCAAAGGCTAAAGGAGTTAATCCTGTCAGAAAGCAACCTGCTGCCTTGCAGGCCGGTCTTGGTTGATCAAAGGCTAAAGGAGGTAACCCTGACAGAAAATAACAACCTGCAGCCTTGCAGGCCGGTTTTGGGCAACCAAAGGCTAAAGACGTTAAGCCTGACAGAAAATAACAAGGCTCGATAGGGGGCCTCAAGGTGACAGCCCCACCATCTACCTAGGGAACAGTGGGTTAATCCTTCTGCTTACCCAAAAACCGAACTGATTCAAAGAAGGAAATATGATACACCCAGATTGAACTTTCAAAGACGACTCTGGAAAAAAACCACACTCATAAAGATATCCATAAATATACATGTGTAAATGAAGACAGATGTGAAAATTCAATCATAGACTACATAATAGTAAGCAGCGCCTTTTTTTTACCGTACAATGGATGCAAGATTAAACAGAGGAGCTGAAATATTTAGTGATCATCACCTAGTGATTGCCAAAATGAGATTACTAACTGAAGAAAACAACCAAAAAGGAAAGAAAAAGAAAGCTACTGAACTCAAAATAGAAAAACTAAATAACCTAAATAGTAAAACACATATACCAATCTAGAATTTAAAAAATTATCAGTGAAAAGCAAATGGATCTGAAAGGCAGCACAATAGAAGAAAACTGGCAAATGTATAAAGACACACTCCTCAGTTGTACTGAAGAGGTCTCTGGTAGGAAAAAAATTAAAGGAGATAGGAAAAGAACAGCATGGTGGAATGAGAAGGTCAAGACTATAATCAAAGAAAAGAAGAATGCCTGGAAGAAATACTTGCAAAGATGCCAGAGGATAGGATAGATTATGTAAGTAAAAGAACTATTCCCAAAGAAGAAGTTGGGAAAACAAAACAGGAACAGTGAGAAGAGTTTGGACAAAGACAAAGAAAGCTATCAAAGAAAATCAAAAGCTGTTCTGGGGAGCAATGAAGAGCATGAGAAAACCAAAGCATACCCTATACTACAAATTAAGAATGCCAAAGGGGAAACATTGAAAGGAGACAGTGAAATCATGGAAACGTAGAGAAAGTACTTTCAACAATTACATAATCCCTCCAGAAACATGAAACAAGGAGTAAAGATCAATTAATAAGAGTAACAAGCAATCCAGATGAGACAGCTGAAGATATAGATATATCTTAATGAAAGAACTCCAAACAGCTATAAGAAAAGTGAATTTAGGAAAGGCCCCAGGAGCAGATCAAGTTTATCCAGAAATGATTAAAAACCAAGGGAGAGAGGCAGACAAACTACTACATGCAATATGTCAACAAGCATGGAAGTCCAAACAGGTGCCCAACGACTGGTAGAAGGAACGATCATACTAATACACAAGAAAGGATCAACTATGGAATGCTCAAATTATAGAGGAATATCACTACTTAGTGCACCAGGAAAAGTGTATGCCAGAATACTGGAAATGAGACTAAGGAAAAGAGAGAGGATCAGATTGAAGAGCATCAGAGTGGATTTAGACCAGGAAGAAGTGTACCGACCACATACTTACAATTAAACAAATAATAGAAAAATTCATTGAGAGAAACATTGACTTGCACCTTTGTTTTATTGACTTGAAAAGGCATTTGACACTGTGAGGAGGGACAACCTATGGCAGTCCTTAAAAGAACACAATGTAGAGCAAAATTTAATAGAGGCCATTAAAAGTTTTTACAATAAACCAACATGTACAGTGAGAGTAGCTGGAAGTGTATCTGAAAAATTTGATGTAGATATATAGGAGTAAGGGTTGTATTCTAAGTCCTCTTTTGTTTATCCCATTTATGGATTCAGTCGCAAAGGCATCCTCAAAAATTAAGAAAACGAATGTAGATATGTGGAAGCTGAAACCAGTAAATGTAGCAATGCTTTCATTTGCTGATGATTTAGTTGTGTTTGGAAAATCAGAAAATGACCTTCAGTTGAATATCAACATGCTGAGTTAAATAAAAGAGGAATGAAAGTAAATGCAAAGAAAACCAAAGCAATACCAGTAACTAGGGAAGCTAAAAACACAAAATTTTTAATTGGGCAGGGAGAATTCAGAACATGTTCAAAACTACCTAGAGTAATTATTAACTCAAAGGGAAAGCTAAAAGAAATCAGCCAGAGAATCCAAAAGCAAGTGCAATATATAACCATCTAGGAAAGGCATTTGTAGGTAAACAAGAATTGTCAACAAAACCAAAATGGCAGTATACAATACAATTTATTGTCCTACTCTCCTCTATGGCAGTGAAACCTGGACCTTAGACAGTAGAGAATACAGTAGACTACAGCTGAAATGAAATATCTAAGAAGAGTAATAGAGGAAACTAAAAGAGACAAAATCAGAAACACAACAATAAGAGAACACACCAAAGCAGATGGCATAAAAACTAAGATAGAAATAAATCAACTGAGATGGTTTGGGCATGTTAACAGAATGAATGACAATAGAATAGCTAAATCAGTATACAGTGCTAAAAAACTCAAGGTAAAAAGACCAAAAGGCAGACCTCGGAGAGAGTGGGAAAAAGATATGAAAGAGGCATTAAAACAAAGAAATTTAACTTTCACGGAAGGAAGCAGAAAATGTCACGACATGACAGCCTGGAGAAAGATAATCAGGGGCATCTAAACCCACAACAACGGAAGGTAGAATGGGAGAGGATAAAGAAAGAAAGCTTCCAAGGTGAATATATTGATACAAGGTATATAAATAAAACCAAAACAACTTCCTAGTTGACGCTGACACAGCATGACTTGACATGTATACACAGTGTTTCGAACAGTGAATTTCTATTTCATTTTATATTATAAGAACAGTCAAAGCATGAAACAGTTTACAGCTCAAAACAAAAAATTCAAAAAGAAAAAAATGAAATTGATATGGACCTTTATAATTTGAAATACTTTTATGATGAATGAGTGTGCATTGTCCTGATTGATTATTGTAGGTTAAATAATTTTTAAAAACTCCATGATTGCATTAAGATTTATGAGAAATTTAAAGGCCATACTACCTAGCTAGCCTCTGACACGATATGATATGATATGATGTAAAAATAACCTACAGACTGCAAATTATTGGATTACTGACAGATTGGAGAGAGCAGAAAATCAGAGCTGGATATCAAAACTGACCAGAGCAGCGCAACCCAATTTTACTACATGTGTGTACTTAAATCATAAAATGGGACCTGGAACAGTACATTGTACTTTATTTACAGTTTATTATTGATTCATAACTTCATAACACGAAAACAGTCTCAGCCAATTAATTTATTGTAATTTTTCTCCTTTTTATACCTTTGCTCCGGCACAATGACATCAGCTGCTAGAATATATATATATATATATATATATATATATATATATATATATATATATATATATATATATATATATATATATATATATATATATATATATATAAATATATATATATATATATATATATATATATATATATATATATATATAAAAGAGAAACCGTGCAATCTTACTCTAACTCTAAATAATGTGTGATAAATCTTGATTTGTCTCCCAATTGTTCTCATAGCCCTGTACTATATAGTGAAAAAATAATTAAAATGTGCTCAAAGACGTCTATAAACACCTATCGCGTCTACTTGTTATAGAAGTCATAAAACATCAACAGAAGTTTCATTTGTTCCATTGGAATTCACCCTGTCCACCAAAGGTCGTTGATTATTTCGTTTCATTGAAGTTTACCCCATCCACCACCTCAAGTGAGTCGGGGGCAGATTAAGAGGAAACGGTTAGATGAAAGATAAGAGAATAGTAAAAGAGTTAAAGGAAAGAAGGAGGACCTACTACCATCCTAAATGTGGTGATCTCAGGGTGAATAAAAGACGAATCAGCAAGATGAAAAAGTAGTGAAAAGAGGGAAAGGAAAGAAGTACAACCTACCAGTAGCTAACACCACTCACTCATTCACCAGAAGAGGCAAAAATGAGAACTGACAAAAAAACAACTAATGTGCATGTAAATTACACCACACCAAGATCTGTAACAGACAATAACAGGTCAGTCTTGTGTTATCAAAACATCAAAATACACGTAACATGGTCAGGCATAACAATAATTGGCATTCATGCGCACTTACATCAACAGCACGCAGAAGCTTAGCATCCAATTCGGCAGCAGTCAGATTCTGGTAAGTCCTGTCAATGCCTGAAACAAAATTCTACTATGAGTCACGGGAAAATAAGACAAAAACAGACAAGAAAACAAATAAACTACCATACCTTCAAACTGATTTGCATTAAATTCTATTAACACCAACCTAGGCTTTGGCTGGTCTTCTGTTTGTTGTGACATATACATGTCTTATTCTATAAACTGTAGTCTCATGACTCAGTCAAGGCTTTTTTGTTTTTATTTTAATTGGAATTTACCCTGTCCACCATCTGAGGTGATCTTAGGGTGAATTAAGAGGAAAACAGTAAGATAAAAGAGAAGTGAAAGTGTGAAAGGAAAGAAGTAGAACCGACCATCACACCAACCAACTATGATTTGGCATCAAAGCATCCTCATTCCTCAAATTCTTGACAAATAAAAGCTTCTCTATACAAACAAGAAAAAAATGTATAGATGTGAAGCAAAGACCCTAGACAAAACATAAGAGAGAACACAGGCAACTGAGATGTGGTTCTTGAGAAGAATGTTATATTATATATAACTTGTGCACAAAGAAAGAAACAAATTAATGAAAACACTCTCAAACAAGTAGAAACGTAGAACTCTCCTCAACAAAATAAAGAAAAGGCAGGCAACTATTTAACGTCATATAATGAGGGAGAAAATGGGAACCAGCTCACCAATGGAAAAATCAATGGGACAAGATCTAGAGGATGACTAAAGGAAAAGATGCTAGATGGAATGACAAATTGGCTATCGGATAAAAGTACCATGGATCTAAGAACAATTGATTTCCAAATGAGCTAATTGTTCAATTTATCAATGTGTTGCTTTATTTCTCATAAATAGCATCATCCGCACTGTCTCTTTCTATTTCATTTTTCACCTGTGATGACCACCTCTGACAGGCAAACACAGGTGACTTCAGCGGTATAAAAGGATGACAGATGTGAAAATAGGAAAGGAAAGAAACAGGACCTTCATTGCAGTAGTCAAAACTTACACCAATCACCCGCCCATACCCATGGATCACTTCTCATTCGTCCAGCAAACACACACTCAAAATAAGTTTTGACTTTGACCATGAAATGTGGCAGCTAAACTGAACCAATGAAACAAAAGCCTTAACATGTTGTCCCTTGATATCAAAACGTTATCTATAATTCTAAGTTGGTCGTTCTTAGTGCCTCAAAGGCTCTGTTAATTTCACCTAAGCCACCATTGCAAACAGGTTTTATTATTTAAAAGTTGGAATGGTATCATTTATGATTCAATCTAAAAATCGTATTTGATATTACCCTGAGGTATTAGACGCTTGTAAGAAATAACTGAGAGAGAATTTAATTTCAACCAGCTGATGCAGAATGGTTTAAGAAATAAAGGTACAGCACATTGACCTCTGTCAACATACAGCTTCGATTATATTAAATATATTTCACTCTTACTTATTCTTTTTATGCCCATGGCATGTGATTAAAGGAGAAATATTCTATGAAACATCTCTATGTACATTGCAGTAGTTAAAACTTACTTTGTCTCTCCTGCATACTGTAATTCGCCTTGTCCAACAATGCTACAGTGTTTTGATTCTGCATCAAATGGTCCATTTCCCGCCAGAACAACTTCTTTTTTGCTGCCTATATGACGTGACCGTGAAGGTACGTCTGCATACGCCGAAAAACCTCTGACTCACTGTCACTTTTGGCAAGATCGTACTCACCGCTGGCGCCATGCTTGTTGTGACCATGCGAAAGAGAAAAGACTGAATTGAGAAATCCCTTCTTGAATAAATCTGGAAGTCTATGCCTTCCGTCGTGATGCGTGCTAGATATGTCAGAATCTGAATGTGACACATGCCTCACCTGCTTATATGCAGCGGTTGAAAAGTACTTATTAACCTCTAAATCATAATTCAAAAAGAAACTGTTTCTCTGCGCTTCGCCCAGCCCTAGATCGCCGCAGACAGCATTAAACAGGTCATCTCCGTCCGGATTCATTTCCTCCATAGCGTAACGTGGGCAAAAACATTCCAGTATATTCTCCAGAAATTCTTAGATACTCTACGTGTTGGGTTAAAAGATTCCGACAGAGAATTTGAAAGGGCCTCTGATAAGATCCGACAATCCTTGCTAAAGGCTTCCACAATGTTATCAACAATGTAAATTGCTGGGTTCATTCTTAGACAAACAATGAGCAGGATTTGGGTCTCAGCGTATGATCCCATGCATGACGCTGACCTGGGGGAAAAAATTGGAAAAGAAATAATAAGAATCTCTTTTTTAACTTAATCTGTGTAATAATATTTAGATATTCATATACTGGTATACAGTCAGCTTCTAAACAGTGAACTCCGACATGTCTTGTATTTTTTACTTTATCATTTATATATTTTGTATTGGCTATTCCCTTGACCATAAAATTTTGACTAGACCCCAATAGAAAAGCAGTGTCTATTGGTTAATGTTATCAAGAGAATCGCCTTGTGTAGGCATTATGATGGTCTGACACCGTGCTTGAAATAACGTTTTGAAAAATATGCAGTCTTTGCAGGTAGATAGATCCAGCCTCCAGCGAGCTGAGTACATGAATAAAAGTTTATGACTATACTATGACAAAACAATGCAGAGATTTGTACAATGACTTCGTACATGTTGAAAACACATATGTGATTGGTTATTCATATTTCAGCCAATCAGAAAAGAGGAAAGTTGATCACAAATGCAAGACGGCCAGAGAAAACTCACAACAACAAGAGGGCTGTCCTGTCACCCGCCTTTGATGTTGCAATGCGAGCCGTGTAATGTAATTGCTTTGTCTTCACATCTAGGCACGCAACAGCTACGTAATCTTCGATCATCTGTAGTGCCTAAGGCGTCAAGGCATGGTCACATAGGTGGCCAGCAAAGATGGATAGAATGGGGTGACGAGCCGTCTGTCATTCGGCATCTGGCACACCTGTGTGACGTGTTTATTACACCAACTAGTGTCGTGTTTATAACACCTACTAGTGACTGGACCAATACAATAGACTTCCCACCCGCCTTCGTATGATTCACTTGCAATGTATCACGGGTTATCAGCAATTATTAAATTGAGTGAGGATGTTTTTCTTCATGATACTCAGCTCACGATCACACCATGTTCTAAGGCAGATCGGGCTGTAATATCGGGTTCTTAAGGGGGTAGTTTTATGTAAGAAAATTCTGTTGCACAGAATAAACGAGTTCTTAGGCGAAACCAGATTCTCAGGCTAACACGACAGTATATGCATGTTAAATTTGCAATGGGCTTTTCCATGGGCTTTTCCAAAAAAGTGTGTACTAATGACAGAAGATATAGTTTTTAAAATGCATATTGCATACTAAAACAATGGTTTTGTCAAGTGTCACATTAAAAGAATAGCTATCTTAAAAGCAGAAAAACCCTCAGGAAATAACTTTCGATTTCATGATGTCGACCCCAGTGCACTTTGTGCAGCATTTTTTGTTAAAACATCACTATGATGCTACAAGTTGGAATAAACTGACAATCTCCTTCAAAGCTATGAAAGAGTCAATTGAAGTACCAATGAACCACCTCTCCAACAGGGCTCACCAACACAAGAAACTCTTTAGTCATTTCAACATCAAGAACACACACCCTCAACGTATATCGAAATATTCAAAACCTTAACATAAGATGTTAATAGGAGCAGACAATCATGTACAACAGGTCATGCAGTTTCAGTATGAAATTGTGGCCTGAAACAGGAGGAAGAAGAAGAAGAAGAAGAAAAGAAAAGAAGAAGAAGAAGAAGAAGAAAAAGAAGAAGAAGAAGAAGAAGAAGAAGAAGAAGAAGAAGAAGAAGAAAAAGAAAAAGAAGAAGAGAAGAAGAAGAAGAAGAAGAAGAAGAAGAAGAAGAAGAAGAAGAAGAAGAAGAAGAAGAAGAAGAAGAAGAAGAAGAAGAAGAAGAAGAAGAAGAAGAAGAAGAAGAAGAAGAAGAAGAAGAAGAAGAAGAAGAAGAAGAGAAAAATAAGAAAAAATAATGAAAAAACTTACCGTAATTCTATTTCATGTTGGTTTCTTTTGATTTATTTGCTGTACCTGTAATATAATGTGATTTTGCAAGTAAAGAAATTTTAAATAAATTAAGATTTATAATACAGATAAGGTTGTCAGAGTGATTTTGAAATAAGATACATGAACGTAGTGAACAAATAATAACATGCCACAATGGGAACGTAGTACTTTCACTTTTCATGTTTGATAGTCTGTGACTACATTAAAATATATTATAACTTCTCCCTTTTGTCTTCTTGCTCATAACAATGCACAATCATAGGGATACCCAATCACATTGCATCCCAAAGTTCTGAAATATCAAACAATTGAAAATAAAATCACCAAAAGTCCTTACTCCTAACACTTTCTTCGAGAAATTTTCTACTCTACTGGCAGTCACAATAATATTCTATAATATATCTCCATTCACATTATAATCAAATGTCATTTTTCTGTAGTTTGTCTTTATACTAGATAATTCTAGGATGAACCTCCCAGGACATGCAAGCAAAATCGAGCACACCTGGTAGACTTCACCAAAAATAATTGAAACAGCACGTTAATAAGAAGATGATTACAGTCAGCCATATTTTATACATGATTTTTCATGTTGTACTTTTAATAGTCGATGATAATTTTTTATTCACGATGTTTGATATTGTACTTTTAATTGTCGATGGATGAGCTTGGATGTGTAATTTTTTTATTTCTTCTTTGTTATGAATAATGTTAAAAAGCCACTGAGCATTTCAAATGGATATTGGCGCTATACAAATGCCTTATTATCATTAAATTATTATCATTATTTCCAGTCTAAAAATAAATAAAATACAATTTAAACTATATACATAACACACACATACATATTATACGTAAAACTTCTATGTTGTTTCGTTCCAAGAAAAGATTACGATGAAGCATCAAACTCTGCGCTATAATGTAAATTTTAGGGCTGAAGTTTTTCAAGAGAGAAACCAGTATGACAAATTGTAAGAAAACTTCCACTGAATTATAAATCCATTTTGAAAAACCAAACCATAAAACTAGATATATCTAGAAAGCTAGATATCTAGCATTTTAGTGAATTTTTTCAATAACATACTATTTTTATGCAACCTTTTCTATGAGAGGATGTTTTGGGCTCATCTTACCCACTTATTTGTCAATCAAGTCAATTACATTGCACTTTAATCTAGAAAGTAACAAGCATGTAGTCATAATCGATATAACTTATAGAACCTAACTAGAGGCCGATCCTGCTCTGATAAGGCGAACAACAACTGTTCAGATGAGACACCTGAAGGATTTTTATTAAACTTAAATATTGGCTGGGATTGGGATGGAGGGTTAGCAGGATGGTGTGGAGGGTGGGTGTTTGTGTGTGTCTTGATCTCCCGCGAACCCGTTGTTCAATCAAACCAAGGTTAAGAACTAAAAAACCACTTCACTAGGCCCACTAGATAGATCTAGAAGCTAGCTCTAAGCATTAATTTATCGTAGTTGTGTCAATTGCCACAGAAAATTTCCTGTGGCAAAAGACGATCATCAATCACCACCAATTTGTTGGAGATCTCTTTCATAAATAAAATTTCAGAAGTCTTTGATCTGCCACCATATGGAAAAGCGTGTCCTGTCTTTCAGTGTCATTGGTAGGCCTATTAGTGATGTATTCAATCCGAGATGTTGTCGTGCAAAAAATCCGTTAATTTTTTACGAATTCTATAATGTAATTATGATTCATTTGAGGAATTCAAGGTGGTTTTGTCTCACCCGAACAGAGCTCATGTTCAATTTTAAGCTTACAGAAAGAGAGAAAGAGAGAGAGAGAGGGGGAGACAGAGACCAACAGAGAGAGAGAGAGAGAGAGAGAGAGAGAGAGAGAGAGAGAGAGAGAGAGAGAGAGAGAGAGAGAGAGAGAGAGAGAGAGAGAGAGAGAGAGAGAGAGAGAGAGAGAGAGAGAGAGAGAGTCATGCTTTTTGAGTGTGTAATGGCGAATGAGAATGTATGTGTGTTCGTGTAAAATGGAGACAACTTTATGTCCTTCCTTCTTTAGATTAATACAACCCACGCTAATATCAGGAAAAATACACATGTATGTGCCTCTGGCCTAAGTATTAGGCCTATACAGATACAATCCTTCTTATATTTCTTGATGTAAGCCAAAAAACTAATAACAGTCGGAGATTTCCTGGTGACAACTGACCGGAGAATGAATACAGGAGATAGATCTGTCGGTAACAACTGACTAATCGCCAAACAAATTAACACCGATAACCACCAGAAATGCCGTGGCAACTGACTACTTGCCAATTACCACCAGATTTTTCGGGGTAATACTCTAATTGATTTACCCAAAATACCTTGATTTATAGTCAATAATTTAATGTATACTAACGTATAAAAAATATTTGCTTTCATCTAGCGATGTGAATATTTACTTACTAAATCTAGACCTAGATCTACATATTATGAGAAAATTTATTTCTAAGATGACCATGATGAGTGAAATGAAAAAGGACACTTAAATGGTCGAGCAATGAGATTGCTCTGAAGGAACACTTACTCTGATCTCTAAACGTTCAGTGGATCTCTCCAGACTGAATCTTCTTTTCAATTGGAAGCTTGTTATACGTTAATTTAGCTTTAGTTATATCTAGACTTAAGTAAATAACATGTTGAAAATGTTTAAAATTGAATTTTCAGTTTAATGTTCCTTTTCACTAAAACATTACGTTATTTTGGGGGTAGGGTACAGTGTAATACTTACAAGAAACGAAGTAATTCGCCGTCAGCAAGAAATCCCCTTCCTTCCTCCTTTGTGAATGAGAGTAGTAGCCCCTGATCAAGAAGAGTTTTACTTTTTATCTATCGTTTCAATGCAGGTGGGTAATATTTAAATACACAAGTACATCAATATAAAAAAAAGTAAATAAACCAATACATTATTGTCAAATACGAATAATAGTCGTTTATATTCCTGTCTTATAACCAATAAAACGCTAGAACTATAGAATGTCTACAAAGTTTAACTTGAAATCCATTGAGGCTTTTTTTTTGTTTTTTTTAAATTCAAATACATCACTCGAAATTATATATAGATCTATATTGAATATCAAGGTGTAAAGTATCATACGTGGGTGTGCATTGTTGAGTAAATTTGTGTTCATTAATTTTTAAAGGAAAAAGAAAAAGAAGAAGAAAAAAAGAAGAAAAAGAAGAAGAAGAAGAAGGCCTACATACAAATAAACAGATTAGCATACGTACATGCATTCATACATACGTACAAATTTAAATACGCACATACATTTATACATAAAAACTAGCATACATACATAAATACATGCATACATACATACATACATACATACATACATACATACATACCTACATACATACATACATACATACATACAAAGATACATACATGCATACATACACACATACATACATGCACACCTACATACATACAATTTAATACACATACATACATACATACATACATACATACATACATACATACATACATACATACATACATACATACATATATACATACATACATACATACATACGTACATACATACATACAAAGATACATACATACAAACTAATATTCATACATACATACATACATACAAAGACCTACATACACACAACGGCATTCATACATACATACATACATACATACATACATACATACATACATACATACATACACACACACATACATACATACATACATACATATATACATACATACATTTTTTTTTAAGAATGACTCATGCATGAATAATACATGAGACGCAAGTAAACATACATACATATATACATACATACATACATTCATGCATCCTTACATACATATGTGCACATATACATTCATACATACATACATACCTACATACATACATACCTACATACATACATACATACATACATACATACATACATACTTACATAGTTACATACATACATACATACATACATACATACATACATACATACATACATACATACTACATACATGCATACATACCTTCTTTTACATAAAAAAATAATGACTCATGCATGAATAATAACTGAGACGCAGGTAAACAAGACTGCCAGTAGTTGTGAAGGTAGCTTGTGTTTACGTTGAAAGCCCACCCAAAGTCAATAGCTAAGAAATATAAAATGAGGTTAGTGAGGAGAGATCGTTCATAAACGTTTGAGTGGCTAACCCATTCACATAAAGACATACAACTCAAAGCGAGTTGTAGTAGAATACGAAAGACCTCCGATATTACCGTTCACCTTAGGAGATTTTTAAAAGTGTATCCGTCCCCCCTCCCCCTCCTCTCCTCACTTCTCAAAGTAAAACGGCAACAAAAAATAAAAATAATAAAAACCCAACAAAACAGCAAGAAGACAAAATATAAAACAAAGACTGAGACTGAGAACCCACGAAAACAAACAGCAAAGGTAAAAAAAAAACCCACGAAAAAACAAAACAAAACAATATCAAACAGACATGCAAATCCCCTCCTCCAAAAAAAGAAACCCAACCCACGCTGTAAAGAAACCACACATCAAAATAGAGCAAAAAAACATGCAAAGACAAAAAATAAACAAAATAGAGAACGAGATACCACAGCGTAAATCAAAACCAAATCAAACAGACATATATATATCCATAAATAAACTCCAACCCACGTATATATATATATACATCAAAATAGAGCATAAAACCATGCAAATAAAACCCATAAAATAGAGACGAGATATATATATATATAAATATATAATATATATAATAATGATTTGGTTTGATTTACCCACTATCCACAACTATCATGGTGATCTCGGGGTTTTTGGTAGGTTTCGTAATTTTGCCCAAACTTCCTTGTAAACAGCCATGGGATCTTTAAAGTGCATAGAGTGTTGTGATCTGTGCGCGGTACCTCTTTTTTTATCGTCCGTCTCCAATAGGACTAGGTGTCGATCTACCTACCTGGACCCGGGAGGTTAGATTTTACTCGAAAAAACTCGAGAACATTTTTGAATCGTTGGCGGGACTCGATCCATTACCTTTTGGTCGAGAAACCGACACATTGCCTCTGGACTATCGAGTCCCCCGTTATATAGAAAGCGCACAACAAAAAGCCAACGACGGAAAGCAAAAATCCCCATGACGAAAAGTAAAAAGCTCACAACGTAAAAGCAAAAACACCCACACCATTAAACAAAACATCCCGCAAAGTAAAGCAATAACTCACAAAGTAATGCAAAAACTCAGCAGGGTAATAATAAAAAAATCACAAGAACTAAAAGTAAAATTCCCACAGCGTAAAGCGACAACCCCACAATGTGAAACAACCCCACCCCACCCCCCCTCCTCCCGCGACACCAACGTAAAGCTAAATCCCCACAAGGCAATCCACAACGCGAAACAGGAACCCCTCATTGTAGATCAGGACCTCCAATACCCAAGCACCATAGATGTACAGTATTTGATCTGAATAACGAATACGTTGCCTTTTTCACTGTTGACTAGATAGTCTTAGCAAAAAGTGTAGGTGAGTAGCATATGCGTCTCATCAATCTCTGTCAACTTATGTAATAGTAAGACCTGCTAAGTAATGGTGCGATTCTCAAACGCGCACTACTTGAACTTGAAGCCTTGCACACACACACACACACACACACACACACACACACACACAGACAGAGAGAGAGAGAGAGAGAGAGAGAGAGAGAGAGAGACAGACAGACAGACAGACAGACAGACAGACAGACAGACAGACAGACAGACAGACAGACAGACAGACAGAGAGAGAGAGAGAGAGAGAGAGAGAGAGAGAGAGACAGACAGAGAGAGAAGAGAGACAGAGACAGAAAAACAGAGACAGACAGACAGACAGACAGACAGACAGGCAGGCAGACAGACAGATAGACAGTCAGCAGTAATACAGACAGACAGACAGAGACAGAGACAGAAAGAAACAGAGAGACTCGAAACCATAAAAGCATAATACAATGTATACATCTTTGGTATAGTTACGTTTTAAGGAATTATCTGTGGTTTAAAGGGGGTGTGGTGAAGTGGAGGAGAAGTAGAGCGGGCCAATCTTTTCTGCCATCTGCCTTACAATGAACTTTATTGCAGGTTAATGACCTTCGTGGATATGTTTTTTGTGTAAAATTACTGTGATGCAATGAGTAAGTCATTAGTATATAGTAATCTACCGAGCTGATGGTTATTTTTTAATTCGATTTGATTTACCCACATCCACAGCTAAGGTGATTTCGGGGATTTTGGTAGGATGATTAATTTTGCCTGGACTCCCTATAGATAGCCAAGGCATCTTTAACATGCACAGAGTGTTGTGATCTGCATACGGAACCTCTTTTTTTATCGTCCGTCTCCGATGGGACTAGATGTTTATCCACCTACCTTGACTTGGAGGGGGGGGGGGGGGGGGGAGATTTTGCTCGAAAAAAACTCGAGAAAAAATTTGAGCGGTTGGCGGGGCTCGAACCCACTACCTTTTGGTTGAGAGGCCGATACCATGCTTCTGGACAACCGAGTCCCCAAATATGTGTGAATTGGGAATTTCTAAAATCTGACAACACCTCTGAAGTCTGATTATACAACGTTGCATGTGGCCAATAGATGAGTTTTCTTTCGTGCACATGGGTTTGCCAGTTGAAAATCACGTGACTTTGCAGTTCAACTTACCATCATCTCATGCAGGCCCACTACTTCCATTGTCATTTTGTCATTTCGAAATTTATGTCATGTCCTGTCTTGTTCTTATTAGGCCTTCAAATTTCATTTTATGATGTCATCTTTGGTGTTACTAAAGTAACTATGACAATAAAGAGCAATACACAAGAACACTTAAAATTAATTTCATAAAAGACAATTCGGTGTTCAATATTTGAAATAAAAATTATTGATTTCTTGACAAAAGTAAGTCAGTATGATATTTGTATTAAGTTAAATAAGAAGCAACGCAATTCATGAAAATAGCGATGCAAAACGTATAGGCTAGACCGTTCACGACCGTACGCTAATCACTACAGAATGTATGTTTCTCTGATTTACATATCATTAAATTTCGTACCTTTACCATAATTCACCTCGGTATGTTGTTCCAAACCGAAGACCCTAAATGTCAAAAGGAGCAATATCTATAATAATATTTTACTCTGAATTCTTGCCATTCTAAGCTTGTTATCTGTCTAGAAAGGAAATCTTAGAATTCCTACAAGACAGGTAAAATGCATGGAATCTTTAAGACACTGATGTGCCTCAACTGTCAAGGCCAAGCCAGACTGTGGCTGTCGTGTGTATGGTGGAAAAGCGGGAGGGGGGGAGGACTGAGAGACAGACTGGCGTGCCAGTTAGACTTCTAGCCTATAATATTAATATATGATTTAATGCTACTGGACAACCCAAACATGCACTGGCTGACCGTGTTTCGCATGGCACTCTGCACCTTGTGACCTAACTAGCATACCAGTAGCCTATAATGTCCCTTCCCCAGGTTTGCACGCCATCCGCAATTTGAGTTAGCCCTGTGACATTTAAGACATAACACAGTTATTTTGTAATCTCTAAGTTGCAATTGATGTATAATTTTTGTTGGTTTTTTTTAACTGGGGACAATGATCGTTTGATTTTTTGTTGTTGTTTTTTTTTGTTATGTTATTTGAAATCAGTTTAGAGAGGTTTTTTTGTTAACACAATTTGTTAGCGTGAAGACAAACGATGAGACAAGGGATCTCAGATAAAGGCCAAAAAAGAACGTGTAATAATAGATGTAGAGATCTCACGGGGTCAAAGACGAGACAGATACAAAGGAATAAACATAACTATAATTAATATAGGCACGGTATCAGACAAAATCAGACCAGTACACTTCAGGTGTTGGCACCCTTCGCCTCGTCATTTCGTCGCGTTTTGACAATGGTGACACCGGCCAAAATTAATTTACAGCAGCATAAGAAAGATAACATAACTTATATAATATAACTAACGATCATGCTATACTCCAGTAGATATCGAGTACGATTGATATATCGAGCCAGTACTCGATACATACGTTACGCTGATAGATATGAACGATACTTAAACCTGTTTAAAATGACAGTTTAGGTGAATGGAAATTCTCCTCAAGGATGGGGAAACAATGACATTTTAGTAAATTAAACGTCATTGCTGGTAGAAAAATTCCTCAAATGAAAACGATCTTGGAATCATTTTTGAACCTACATGCAAAATACGTTTACTCTTAGTAGCCTGGCAACTATGCCTTTGACACAAGAACTAGCGACCAACTCAGAGTTATATACCAGGTAGTCCACAAAACAACAACGTCTCAAATCCTGGAGGCTTGTTAAACAATTACCATCGAATAGTTTTTCAATGTTCTTTCACACCTTATTAGAATAACTATGTTTCTATATTGTGTGTAAACAATATGAACTGCATCGAATAAACGGTCCAAACGTTATAAGACAATATTTGTGTGTGGGGAGGAGAGGGGGGGGGCGGGGAGGGTGTTAAAATACACAATATCGAGGCAATGAACAAGTCTCAAGCAATAATTATAGCGATGGAAAGATGATGGGGGTAATGGTCGATAACCAGTCGTTTTTAACTACTGTTCTATCTACCCGTTAGTTTTTATTCGTGAATGTTATTTACAATTCTGCACTACTGTGTTTTTCAGGATGGTGTTTGGCAAGACAGAACATGAACATGAGTAAAATCCCTTAGAGGGTCATGCTGATATTGCATTAGAACACCTGTCTTTAGATAAATACCATTTGCATGCAAAGTTTTCAATCGATTTCTTTGAAATTTATATAGATTGTACAAAATTAAATGCACTATTAGACTATGGTTACAAAGGTATAAGCCTTCAAGTTCGAGATTTTTGAATATGTTATCCACCTTATATATAAAGA
>JAXRKP010000673.1:195000-207500 GCA_037039925.1 Doris montereyensis | reverse complement strand
GTAGGTGGATCAACACCTAGTCCCATCGGAGACGGACGATAAAAAGAAGGTTCCCTCTGCATATCACAACACTCGGTGCACGTCAAGGATCACTTGGCTGTTTACAAGGGAGTTCAGGCAAAAGTAAAAGATCCTATCAAAACTGCCAAGATCTGAATCACTTAACTTGTGGATATGGGTAAATCAAACCAAATTATTTTTTTAAAAACAACAAACTACAGCCATCGCTACATCTAGAATTTATTGCAACAATGTCGGAAGAAATGATAAAAATGAAAGATCTAGTAAATATAATCCTGGACAGAACAATATCTAGTCGCAAGTTTTTCTTCTACCAATAAATATATCAATGCTTTCATTTGCCGATGATTTAGTTCTGTTTGGAAAATCAGAAAGTGATCTTCAGTCGAATATCAACATTATGAACAATGAACTAAATAAAAGAGGAATGAGAGTAAATGCAAAGAAAACCAAAACAATGATAGTAACTAGGGAAGCTAAAACACACAATCTTAAATTGGCTAGGAAGAATTTAGAACAAGTTCACAGCTACAATTACCTAGGAGTAATTATTAACTCTGAGGGAAAACTAAGAGAAGAAATCAGCCACAGAATCAAAAGGCAAGTGCAATATAAATTTTTAACCATCTAGGAAAGGCATTTGTAGGTAAACAAGAATTGTCAACAAAAAAACCAAAATGGCAGTATACAATACAGTTTATTGTCATACTCTCCTCTATGGCAGTGTAACCTGGCCATTAGACAGTAGAGAATACAGTAGAGTATAGGCAGCTGAAATGAAATATCTAAGAAGAGTAGTAGGGAAAACTAAAAAGAGACAAAATCAGAAACACAACAATAAGAGATCAAACCAAAGCAGATGGCATAAAATTAAGATAGAAATAAATCAATGGAGATGGCTTGGGCATGTAAACAGAATGAATGACAAAAGAATAGCTAAATCATATACATTGCTAAAGCCCAAGGTAAAAGACCAAAAGGTAGACCTCGGAGAAGTGGGAAGAAGATCTAAAAGAGGCATTAAAGAATAGAAATTTAACATTTTTGGAAGGAAACAGAAAATGCCAGGACAGGGCATCCTGGAGAAAGATCATCTCGGGCATCTAAACCCTTACCCTGAAAGGTAGAATGGGAACTGATAAAAAAGAAAGATTTTATTTGATTTTACCCACATCCACAGTGATCTCGGTTTTTTAAAATAGTTTGTCTTGCTGGGTTTTTTTTAATAGTTTGTCTTACTAGTTTTTTTTAAAAGAAGTTTGTCTTGCTGGGGTTTTTTAATAGTTTGACTTGCTGGGTTTTTTTAAAGAAGTTTATCTTGCTGGGTTTTTTTTAAATAATTTGTCTTGCTGGGTTTTTAAAAAATATTAATTTGTCTTGCCTTGGGGTTTTTAAAAATAGTTTGTCTTGCTGGGTTTTTAAAAAATAGTTTGTCTTGCTGGTTTAAAAAAAAAAAGTTTGTCTTGCTAGGTTGCTTTTTTGCCGAGACTGTCCTTGTAGCAACCAAGGGATCTTTAACGTGCACAGAGATTGTTGTGATCTGCACATGGGACTCCTTTATATCATCCTTTTCCGATCGGACTAGGTGTCGATCTACGTACCTGGACCTAGGAGGGGAGGGGTGGATTTTACTTTTAAAAAAGCACTCGAAATATTCATTATTTCAACCTGTCGGGGCACGATCCATGACCTATCAATTGAGAGGCCGACAGCTTGCCTTTTGACTACCGAGTCCCATGCAACCAACAAAACAACGACGGGACAAATTGTTTCATATCGATGTCATCATTACCAAGCATTTCGGTCTTGAAGTCTTCAACCAAACTCTTCCATTGTTCCTGTTTTGCTTTCCCTCCTTTCCTCTTTGGTGATAGTTCTTTTATTCAAGTAATCTATCCTATCCTATCCTCTGGTCTCTTTGTTTCCAAGTATTTCTTCCAGGCATCAATCTTTTCTTTGATCTTAGTTTTGACATTCTCATTCCACCACACTGTTCTTTTCCCATCTCCTTTAATTTATTTCCTACTACAGACTCCTTCAGTACAACTGAAGAGTGTTTCTTTATACAATTGCCACTTTTTCTTCTATTGTGCTATCATTCAAATCCATCCGCCTGTCACTGATAAATCGTTTTATCCTAGATTGGTATACCTGTTTTACTACTGGTTTATTTAGTTCCTCTATTTTGAGTTTATTAGCTTTCTTCTCTTTCCTTTTCTATTTGTTTTCCTCAGTCAGTAATCTCATTTTGGTAATCACTAGGTGATGATCACTAAATATTTCTGTTCCTCTGTTTACTTTTGCATCTAATGCATCTAATGTACTGTAAAAAAGGGAGCTGCTAACTATTATGTAGTCTATCATTGACTTATCACACCTGTCTTCATTTTCTCTTGTATATTTGTGAATATCTTTATGAGGAAAAAAAGGTGTTGGCTATTTTCATGTTATTCTTCAGGCAATAATCTATTAGTCTCTCTCCATTTGGAGAAGTTATTGTCTCTCCTTCTTTACTCCTCCTGATGTTTCTATAGTGTTGCCTACTCTAGCATTTAAACCTCCTAAAACCATTAGTTCCTGTTTGTGTTTAAGATTCTCTGCAGCTATTTGTAAATCGTTTTCGAAGGTATCTTTTTCTTCTTTAGTGGCGTCTTCGTTTGGCCCATACGCTATTAATAAATTAATTTCTCTTCCTTTCGGTTTAATATTTACCTCTAATAGCAGTGGGCTTATACATTTCCAGCTTTCTAGTAAATTTTCGTGTCTTTTATGCACTAGGAGACCTACTCCTGCTCTAGCTCTATCTTTGACATCTACTCCTGAGAAGATTAAAACATGATTGGGTCCTCCATTTTCTATTCCTTGTCCTTTTTCTTTGTTTCTGTAATAGCCAAAATGTCTACTTTGAAATTTTCCATTTCTTCAACTAATTCTAACTCTTTTCCCATTTATTGCCCTAATATTCCATGTTTCAAAAATCACAGCCCGTGTTTGTTTCCATTTTCGTCGTTGAAAGGTCAAGCTGGTTATATTATATTTATTTCTCTGCATCAGTTAGGTTTTGGATAGGCAGGGATTATCCCACTGTACCCTAGGTAGATGGTGGGGCTGCTACCTTGAGGCCCCCTACCAGGCCTTGTTATTTTCTGTCAGGGTTAACTCCTTAGCCTTTGGTCATTCAAGACCAGCATGCAAGGCAGCAGGTTGTTATTTTCTGTCAGGGTTAACTCTCTTAGCCTTTGGTCATTGAAGACCGACCTGCAAGGCAGGAGGTTGTTTTCTCTCAGGGTTAACTTATCCTTAGCCTTTGGTCATTCAAGACCAGCATGCAAGGCAGCAAGAGACTCGTGGACAGGATCATCTACTCCCCGTACATGTGTTTACTTGTCCAGTACCCGAATCAAATAAAAATCAAAATCAAAAATGTTATGTTGTACATATCTATCTATCTATCTATCTATCTATCTATCTATCTCCTATCTATCTATATCAATATAAAATAAAAATCATAAAAATGTATATATATATATATATATATACATAAATATACCTATATATATATATAAACTGAACGTCTCTAACTTTGACCGCTTATAATTCAGGAACCACTGCACCCGCAACCTCCATATTTCGCAATTAGATTTCAAATAGCCTGCTTTAAGTTCTTAGTGATTAAACTCTTGGATCAAATTAGCATTTTAATTGATTGGGAAAAGATTGTTTTGTCTGCGATCCACGAAAATTGTTATTGTTACTTCATCTATTTTCTCAATTTCCATTCATTACAATAAAAAGTCCGTATAACTTCAGTCTCGAGTACTACGTAAAAAAAGCCCGCGTAACTTCAGTATCGAGTACTAATTTGATCTAATAATCGTACTTGATATCACCAGTAACCGATACAGTGGTTTCTGAGTTAACCGCAGTCAAAAGTTCAAGAGACCTAGCTTTATAATAAAGATAAATCATAATCCAGCATTATTTACGGGCATGCTTGTATATCTGTTATATAACCCGAAACACTTATTATGTTAAGTAGCTTCTGAAACGCACGCAAAACTAGGTACTAAGATCATAATCTGCCTTCGTCCTCTCGTATGATTGCGTAACTCGTCGTTAGGCGTGCACCGCAGAGGAGGTGTAAAGCCTATGGGTTCAATTCCATTTAATATTTCAAGGTAACAGATTTAAGAGTTTGTCATTCACAGGGGGCACCGCTTCTGAGTGCCCTTTGTGACGTCTGCTTCTTCCGTCGATAACCTTAACACCCACACCTTTGATAACGATGAATGAAGCCATAAACCATTTTGACCAGTGACTTCATCTCTGCTCATAATATATGAGCCTTGTGACGTCACACGTTGATAAATAAATCAAAATGTCTAGACAGTGCCAGCAATGCATTGATTTTATTGCATTTTAAAACAATCTTCATTTTTATTGCGACGTCCGACCTGCCCACATTTGGGATTGAACCTTTATAGCACGAATCACGAATTACGCTCGTAGATATTTAAAATTAATTAATACCGTTATAAATGTAACACGTTTTATTCGTTTATTCTCATTTACATTTTCACCATTTTCCATCAACACCCCCCCCTCTGCATCCCATCCATTTTCCATGTCTCTTTCCCTCATGTCAAAATGTAAAATTTGTCTTTTTCTCTCCCCTCCCCTCCCTCTTCCTCGTCTTTCCTCCTCTTCTCTCCCTCTCTCTCTCTCTCTCTCTCTCTCTCTCTCTCTCTCTCTCTCTCTCTCTCTCTCTCTCTCTCTCTCTCTCTCTCTCTCTCTCTCTCTCTCTCTCTCTCTCTCTCTCTCTCTCTCTCTCTCTCTCTCTCTCTCTCTCTCTCTCTCTCTCTCTCTCTCTCTCTCTCTCTCTCTCTCTCTCTCTCTCTCTCTCTCTCTCTCTCTCTCTCTCTCTCTCTCTCTCTCTCACACACACACACACACACACACACACACACACACACACACTTTCGCTAGTTTTGTTTCTCTACTTCTTTTGTCTAAGCTCTTTTTGTATTCATGTTTGTTCGTAAAGATGTAACAGTGACCTTTCGCGCTTCTAATTAACAATAGTTGCAAAATTAATAATCCCAACACTATCAACAATAAGGACAACCGTAGCAGGGAACACCATTTACAACACAAACAAATACAACACAAAGAACAGGAACAACAACAATAGCAAGAACGAATGGCAAAAACAATAACACGGACAACAATAGCAAGAACGAATGGCAAAAACAGTAACACTGACAACAATAGCAAGAACGAATGGCAAAAACAGTAACACAGACAACAATAGCAAGAACTAATGGCAAAAACAGTAACACAGACAACATTAGCAAGAACTAATGGCAAAAACAGTAACACGGACAACAATAGCAAGAACAAATGGCAAAAACAGTAACACAGACAACAATAGCAAGAACAAATGGCAAAAACCAGTAACACAGACAACAATAGCAAGAACTAATGGCAAAACAGTAACACGAACAACAATAGCAAGAACAAATGGCAAAAACAGTAACACAGACAACAATAGCAAGAACAAATGGCAAAAACCAGTAACACAGACAACAATAGCAAGAACGAATGGCAAAAACAGTAACACAGACAACAATAGCAAGAACGAATGGCAAAAACAGTAACACAGACAACAATAGCAAGAACGAATGGCAAGAACGAATGGCAAAAAAAACAGTAACACAGACAACAATAGCAAAAACGAATGGTAAAAACAGTAACACAGACAACAATAGTAAGAACAAATGGCAAAAAAAACAGTAACACAGACAACAATAGCAAGAACGAATGGCAAAAAAACCAGTAACACAGACAACAATAGCAAGAACGAATGGCAAAAAAAAACAGTAACACAGACAACAATAGCAAGAACGAATGGCAAAGAAAACAGAAATACAGACAACAATAGCAAGAAGGAATGGCAAAAACAGTAACACAGACAACAATAGCAAGAAGGAATGGTAAAAACAGTAACACAGACAACAACAAGAACGGTGTGTTAAGTTCTTTCAACGCCCTTATGGCCCATTGAGCCAAAGCGCTTCTATAGCTTGAAAGGGAACAGGTGATATTAAATCATCTCGTGGACAGGGCACTTCTCTCTCGCAGGTATTCTTATTCACACTCTGATGCTGGTATCCATTTGCAATGGGGGCCAAGAAGTGTGTGTTAAGTGCCTTTCCCAAGGAACACAACGTCGGACATAGCATTGATAGGATTCGATCCTGTGACTCCATGATCCCAAGCCCAGCAAGCTAGCCACTAGGCCACCGACGTTACACAGTAAGAATAGTGACACAACAACAAAAATAGCAACTACAATAACAAAAATTCCCCCAAAACAACCCGGGAACAACAATAATGACAATGACAACAGCAAAAATAATTACGTCAACAATAATAAATTTAAAAATAGAACTATGATAATCAAGAACGATAATAATGATTCGGACACCAACAAGAACAACCATGGCGAAAACAGTGACAATAACAATAGCAATAACAGCTGCAACTACAGGAATAACAACAACCGCAACACCAACGACTGCAATAACAACTGGAATAACAACAACAGCAATAACAACAACAGCAATAACAACAACAGCAATAACAATAACATTAATAACAACAGCAACAACCATGGTTTCCGATGCTTATCAACGCCATTTTTCCCTTCATGCTATGGGTAGTTGGAGAGCGCTACTAGTAGGTCCCGCTTCTTTCCTATCACTCTTTCCCTCATCTGTCATCCTGCCGTTTCTTCGTCATTCACCATGAGATCACCGCACATGGTGGACTAGGTAATTTTCGATGAAACAATTAATTGAAATAACACATTGTTGTCATTTCTTCCACAGATTGTCCAGGGCACAGAGAGCCGCAGCAGGCAGTAAGGAAATACAATCTTCTTTTCTCTTTCTAAACTTCATTTTGTCTTTCTGACTTCTATCTCCAACCTATCCATCTGTTATAATGTCTATCAGAATTAGTATCTGCACCCACCCCTCTTCCAAACCAGTTACACATACAACTACACCGATACTAGTGTCTCTTTGTTATCTGTAAAAGAAAGGAGTTGTTGGCTCCATCTTCTGTCTCTATGCTTTCTATACAAGAAATGTTTTGTAAGCTACACTGTCTCTTTCTATGCTTTCTATATAAGAAATGTTTTGTAAGCTCCACTATTCTTTATCTCTATGTTTTCTGTATAAGAACATGTGTTGCAACCTCTATTCCTTGTCTCTTTGTATAAGAACATGTGTTGTAACCTCTATTCCTTGTCTCTTTGTATAAGAAATGTGTTGAAAGCTCTACCTTTATCTCGATCAATGTTCCCATTGAAAAATGTTTGTCGTTTTTATTGTCATATAAAAAAACCAACAACCCACTGTTGCATGTAATGTTGTATCTTTTAACCTTACGTGTAGTCTAAATTGTCGAGAATTCACTCAATTTATTATGATAAATAGATTTATTGCAATGTAATACTTAATCATAAGATATAAACACAGTATAAGGAATAAGACCTCTTGAGTGAATTCTCGACATAGAGACAAAGAATAGCTCTTCTTGGTTTGTGTATATCATGTGTATGTGTGTGAATAAGACCTTGTAAATTGATTTTTTGCATTTGGTTGAAAGGAAACACACACATACACATGATATACACACACAAGAAGAAAACCGACAACGATATTATTGACAATTAGGTTAAATGATATTTGCTGCACTGCAAGTACGACGTACAGAATGAGCGCTGTCTTTTTCGTACGTGACCGATTTAATAGACAGGACTGACATTGGATGTATGAAAACAATCGAAGGCACTGAGAACAAAACTTGCCCAAGAAGACTAACTTCTCGATGTTCTATCAATAGTATCTAAATAATTGTCATACCATATATTTCACAAACTATGATTAAAATTCCAATGATTATTGAAAAAGACTAAATAAAATAGTTGCGATTTTCCTTAACCTGCATAAATGCATCAATACTCACGTTTATAATTGTATGTTTAGTTACACGAGTACAACTAACAGTATTATTTAGAAAAATATGTATTACTTGATAAATGCTAAGTACAGGTTGATGTATTTTGAAAATTGGATGTATTTACTAGATTGCCCAACCCCCAACTCACCCAAAAATGGCGAAGTGGAATGTGTAGCAGCCGATGCTCTAGGCTTGGACATGTAAGTCATAAATTAAGATAGAAAAGATAAATGAGGCATGATAAGATAATATAAGATACGATAAGATAAGATAAGATAAGGAGAGATAAGGTAAGACCTTATTCTATTTATCTCTTTAAACCCCCCTCTCTCTCTCTCTCTCTCTCTCTCTCTCTCTCTCTCTCTCTCTCTCTCTCTCTCTCTCTCTCTCTCTCTCTCTCTCTCTCTCTCTCTCTCTCTCTCTCTCTTTTTCTCCTTCTCTCTCTCCATCTCTTTCCAGCATTATTTTGTTGGTCTGTCATTGGGTCTGTCTGCCTCCTTTCTCTCATTATTTTCCACCTTTCATTCTCTTCAAGTTACTCTTGTTTCCTTTCAGTGGTTTAAGACGTAATAAATATTTCCATTGATTACTTTAACTCTAGCTTTCAAGTTGTTTAAGTGAATTTATCAATTTATAAACCTGTATCAGTTTAATAATATTCATTACATGACATATATTTCAATAACGTTCCTTTCAATGACATTAATGTCAACGACATTCCTTTCAATGATATTCATTTCGATAACATTCCATTCAATGATATTCTATCCAATAACATCCATGTCAATAATTGTCCTCTCAAAACAGTCATTTGATTCTGTACCTTTTCAATTCCTTTACTGCAAGAGAGGATTCAAGTTCGAAGGAGTCAAAGAAAAAGAATTTCTGTTCGTTTGCGATGTGGCCACAGGTTTTTACGAACCTCCCATCACACCAGACTGCGTCCGTAAGCTTGTTGCCTTTATCCATTCATGAAAAATGTGCCCATAATTATCATTACTTATTTCTATACCAACACCAGGTGGGTCGAACGTCTGATTTTGGGGGAGGGGGGGGTTGATTCAGTGTTCATTACTGTATAACCTACGCCATTTTTTCTTCGAGTTAATATTTCAATGTTGTTTATCGTATAACTATCTGCTATTTTTTAAAGTTTCTGTCTCTATATAAGTTACCCTATAACGTGCATAAGTTTTTTTCTTTGGGTTTCTTCTGTTTCAATGTTTGTTACCATTATTATGTCACCTTATTTTCTTTGGGTTTCTGTTTCAATGTTAACTACCTAATAACGTGCATCATTTTTCTCTTTGGATTTCTGTTTCAATGTTAACTACCTTATACAGTGCATCATTTTTCTCTTTGGTTTCTGTTTCAATGTTAACTACCTTATAACATGCATCATTTTTCTCTTTGGATTTCTGTTTCAATGTTCGTTACCACATACCGTTCACCATTATTTTCGCTGACTGTCTATTTCAATGTTGGATATCATAATATAATGTACACATAATTCTTACGTTTCTATCTCTATCATCGATTACCATATAACGTGCTCTGATCTTCTTTCTTTTTTTTCTTTTTTTTACGTATCCTTAACCCTGTTGTCGTCCATCTTTCGACAGCTGACTGCAATCCGCCATGCTTGAACGGTGGCACGTGCGTAGCACCCAACAACTGTTCCTGTGTTGCGCCGTATTACGGCGATCGTTGCATTTACAGTAAGTATGCGACCATCCCCTGAAAAGATGAAAGTGATAAATGGCCTGGTTGCTCTGTCATTCTCCTGTAGAGTAAAGCAAGTCGAAGTTGACAGGAATAAATATCACTCATAAACATAGCCAAGTGAGTGTGCTGTTCACGATGGAGTGTCCAGATCTACTTGTGCCTACATGACTGTATATTACATACTTTTATACATATATACGTTGTATAAATAGGTCACGTCGATCCCTTTTAAAGATGTAAACTGTATTCATGGGTTCGATGAATGCGAGAGAAAGAAGAAGTTCAACAGAAATGACATCTTGCTGTGTGGATAGACGAGCGCATCTTAGGTTACCTATCATCGTTTGAGCCCAGTTGTTGAAGTGACTATTAGATATTATTTATTTTTAAATAAAAGCTGAAAAACAATAACATATTATCTCATTGGAAAATATTATTTTAAGTCGTAGAAACAATATATCGCTTTTGAGAGCATTCAATGTCAATCTCTTTACATTGTAGTCACAATGTATATTCTTTGAATACTTGACGTGTATGGAGCATGCTCTTATGCCTTACATGAGTGATTGGCAGATGCTATTGGTAGGTCCTACTTCTTTCCTCACCCCATCCCCACCTCTTTCACTTATCTTTAATTTTGCTGTTTCCTTTTACTTAACCCTGAGATCATCGCATATGGTGGCCTGGGTATGTTTCAATGATACAAACAAATATTATGATCTGTAAACCATTCAACCTTTCGCATTCATTGGGGGGAGGAGGGGAGGGTCTTCTTGGTATGAAGTGTAACTGACTCTCATAGGTATCCGTAGCTGGCCTGAGCCTTGGTAAGCGTGATTGTCGTCAGTTCAAGGGTGATGTCGGAGTTCAAACGACTTTAAGCACATGAAAAAAAAATTCCTGATAAGGACAATTTTAAAGATTCTATAAATCGGCCTTGACTAGATCTATCTATTTATTTATTTATTTATTTATCCTATTATAAACAACCGCAAATAAGGCACACACACAAAAAAAACCCATACATTTTCTACAACATCGGAGTTAAGTAAAGTCATCAATCCACATTTATTATTGCAGGTCATCAACTGTGTGCGGAGCCAACGCCACCTCGTTTTGGCAACATGGCGTGCCAGTCAGACGGTAATGGTGGAAAGATCTGTGTTCCGGTGTGTCTACCTACTTTCGTTTTCGAAAGCCAGCCTGCCGATAAATATGTTTGTGGCAAGGACGGCACATGGACTCCGGATGTGACGACCATCCCTGACTGTACTCAACGTATGTATCACCATTAGGATGTCGTCATCGTAGCCAACATGGATAAGGAATGAGATAGATAAGGAGATAATTTCCTTTCATATACCTTATCTGCAATGAAGTTTCGCAGTTCGAAGGCAGAAACGAATGCAATACTGTACTTCGAATAGCCATTGTTTCTAGTTTTAGATAAGGCGAAATATGATAATAAGTGACAACTCCACTAATAAAGACAGAACAAACACGTGACGTTTCGAGTATAACCCTTCGCCAGACAACAAACGAGAAATATCTAGAATTTAGATTTAAGTACTACCTCAGGCATCACACAATGTGATGTCAGAAGAAAAAAACATAAAGGAAAAAGAAAGAAAGAAAAAGACAGTGATGATAAGAAACGTAGCAGAGGGGTGTGTGAAGAATGAGCGAGAGTGGAAGGTTCAGATCTAGAATGAAATAAAAATGTGTGTGTGTGTGTGTGTGTGTGTGTGTGTGTGTGTGATATCTTTACATGAGTGATTAACTTCAGATATAAACAGCAATATTTATAAAACAAAAATGTTATGTTATTATATATTACATATCACTATGCGCAATATTTATAAAAAGTGCTATTTTCTTAAATATTATATATAATTATACTTTCCCGCATTTTGTCTGTCACAGAAATCGATCACTCAACCACCACCAAGCCTGCCCCTACATCGGGTGAGTGGTCTCACATCCAACGCACACTCACACACGCACGTATCAAACACACACACACACGCACACATACGCTCACCCATATATTATATATATAATATATGTATATATATATATATATATATATATATATATATATATATATATATATATATATATATATATATATATATATATATGATATATATAATTATATGCTATAATTAATATATATCATAATATAATATAATTATATATAATATATCTATTGTCATATATGAATAATTCGAGTATATTTGCAGGCTATTGTTGTTGTTGTTGTTGTTGTTATTGATCCAGTAGTGCTATGATTCGTCCTTATCATATACCTGCAGATATATCTAGAATTTTCTCTAGGACAGTCATGGTATATGAATAATTCGCAAGAACAGCAGTGGAAGACTTCTACTTTGCAGGCTGTGTTATTGTTGTTGTTGTTGTTGTTGTTATTGATCCAGTAGTGCTATGACATTCGTCCTTAGGTCCAATGCCTTGGAGTGATACCTGCAGGTATTTTCATCTGTTGTAGAGTTTTCTCTAGGACAGTCAATATATGTATGACAATGATATATTTTCAAAGGTGATATCACATTCACTACCACCAACAACAACAGCAAGAACAGCAACAGCGACAACAGCAACAACAAAGATAAATGTCATGACACTAATAATAATAATAATAATAATAATATAATAATACCATCATGATTATGATTATCATTATTATTATTATTATTATTATTATT
>JAXRKP010000673.1:150000-192500 GCA_037039925.1 Doris montereyensis | reverse complement strand
ATTTGTGTGTGAATGAAAAGGTAAAGATGAATTTAAAGAACGTTTTAGTATGACCATAGCCAATCACTAATGCACTGTCACACCGACTTTACTTCAGTTTTCTCCTAAGCCTATCTAATGTATATAGCATGAAGCATTACAGGTGATAGTACATCTTCTCCTAGACAGGGCGCTACGCAGTCGCAGGTTTTTCTTCTCAGCTGATGCTGATAGCCATTTGCACGTGAGTCACGTGGAAAATGCAAAGCTGATTGTCTTTCTCAAACAACACAAAGTTTGGATCTAGCATTGCAAGGATTTGAACGCAGGATCATGGGATCCCAAATCTCGAGATGTTTTCTAAATACAGCTTATTTCACAACCAAGACATGGCGATTAAATTCAATGATTAACACAAACCCAAAAGTTATTTTACCCATTCTGGCTTACAATTGATGAAGAAATTCTGTGTGCTCTACACAAAGCTTTAGCATTGTCGAATAATACAACAAGAGTGCTTCTACGTTTATTCATTTTGGATTACATTCTCTGAGGATTTGCTTCTAGAATGCATATTCTGCTGTTGTGAACTCCAAAACATATACTTTAACAATGAAAATATAGTCTTTGAGCTGAGTCTGTCTTCCCTTCAATTCATAAATTCAAAGCGAAAATGTAACGTGTAAATCTAGTTGCACTTGCTTCTGTTCCCATCAGGTTATGAAAGTACCAGGCTCAAAGGAAGGAACTGTTTTCCAAAAGGTTGGAAACTACCTGACCCTTCGCAGCTCATTGGGTTACAGCATCAAGTGGGACGGTCGTCAATCAGTCTTCCTTCAAGTAAGTGTAGTCTCGATCTTTTTGGTGATTTTGGTCTGTGATTAGGTAGGACTTATACAGGTGAAATGCAGGCAAGCAGTGCTTACATTATTCCTTCGTTGCTTTTCTATGGGCACATTATTGCTTTCGCTAAAAATTGCATTTTGCAATAAAATTATGAAAAAAGATTGTATGTATGTTCTCCATTCTTCTCTGTCCTTCGAGGATCTGATGATGTTGTTGCTGGTGTTTCTACTTGTGGCGCCCAGTTGTTAAGACTATGACTTTTTATGTATGTTTGTCTTTGTCTTCCTCTCTTTTTTTGTTCCTGGGTTATTTCTTAATATACTTAGTTGTTATGGGGTTATCAGTATAATAAAAACAAACATTTGCTCCAGTTTATACTTTCATTGATGTGCACCCCTGCTAGCTCTCATGTGGCACAAGTTGATGGATGTCAATGTTTAACGTGTTTCAGGTGAGCGACAATCTGAAGGGAAAACTTGCAGGTCTGTGTGGTACCTACAATGGCGATAGGACTGATGACTTTCAGACACAAGGTGGACCCGTTGCTTCTTCTGTTGGTGCTTTTGGTAACAGCTGGAAAAAGACAGACCTAGGTAAATCATTCTATTATTTGTGTGTGTGTATGTGTGTGTGTGTGTGTGTGTGTGTGTGTGTGTGTGTGTGTGTGTGGGTTGGTTGGTTGGTTAATGAAACCTGGCAAGTTGGTTGGTTAATGAACGCCCATGACATTTTTGCCTTTTGGTTTCTCTGAAAGACTTTCTTTATGAATGTAATATATCTATTTGTCTGTCTGTCTCTACTGTGAGTAGTTATCGGGCGCTATTGGTAGGCCCTACTTCCCAGCCCCCTTCCTTTTTCACTTATCTTTCAGAATATATCTGATAGAGTCATAACGTTAACTAAATCCTTTGAATCAATTACTCATGTTCTTAAAAACCTTCATTGGCTTCCAATTGCCTATCGTATTAATTTCAAAATATGTTGCTTTATTCATAAATGTATTAATTCGCAAGCTCCTCAGTACCTTATTGATACCATAAAAGTTCATGCTCCACAGAGAGCCCTAAGATCTAAAAATGTAAAATCTTCTGGAGGTTCCAAGACATAAGCGCACCATGTGGCTCAGGTCCTTTTCAATTGGTGGTCCCAAAATATGGAATTCCCTCCTTATGAATTAAGAATTAATAATGATTTCACCTCCTTCCGAGTGCAATTGAAGACATAATTTTTTAAGAGAGCTTTTACTTAATCGATATTAATTATTCTTTCACATTCATTTTTTGAATCTAGATCTATATCTTTTATGAAATACGTATTTATGTTTCATATGATAAAAATGTAATGTATTATTGCTAATGTACAGCGCCTTAGAGCACATTCATGTGGATTTGTGCGCTTTATAAATGTTTATTACCATTATTACCATTACCATCTTGCTTTTCCTCTTAAATCACAATGAGATCACCGCATATGATGGATAAGGTAAATTTTAATTAAACAAACTGTCTTCGCTCTGTGTCTCTGCATATCCCTCAATCTTTTAGGGCTTAGTGATTACACATCTAAGATCGTTTATAATACACATATAATCGATGCAGATAATTGCTCATACTGATTCTTACCTCTCTGTATTAATCCTTAAACGCAAATCCGATCTTAGTACAAGGAAGTCAATAATTTCACAAACAACGCGTCTCCATGGAATGAGATTCATTTGTCCCCTTTTCCTGTGGCCCGAAGCTCTCTTAATTTTAGTCCATTATTAAATCAATATAGATCTACCTCTTTTTTGGGGATTTTTTGGGTTGGATTTTTTGTTTTATTTGGGGTTTTTTAATCATAGAAAATATGTGATTCTCATCTATTAACAGGAACCTTTTGCCAGGACATTGTCCAACTCAGTGGGTGTGGCACCAATGTGGCCAGGACCCAAGCTGCCACCACCAGCTGCCAGGTTATTGGTTCGGATCCTGCTTTCAGTCCTTGCCACGCTGTAAGCACAACATTTTTCGTAGTTTTGTTACAACAAAATGGGTGTGTGGAAGGTGAGGGGGAGGAGAGCGAGAGCAGAGGAGGAGGAGGAGGAAAGAGAAGAAAAGAAAGAGAAGAAGCAGAAACGAGAGAGAGAGAGAGAGAGAGAGAGAGAGAGAGAGAGAGAGAGAGAGAGAGAGAGAGAGAGAGAGAGAGAGAGAGAGAGAGAGAGAGAGAGAGAGAGAGAGAGAGAGAGAGAGGAGAGAGAGAGAGAGAGAGAGAGAGAGAGAGAGAGAGAGAGAGAGAGAGAGAGAGAGAGAGAGAGAGAGAGAGAGAGAGAGAGAGAGAGGGAGAGAGCGAAAAAAGGTGAAATTTAAATTCGTGAGTTTTGAATTTGTTTGTGGTGAGAGCAAGAGCAGCATAGGGCCATTCGCTATATTCACCCACATACACTCCCACACGTACACACACACACACACACACACACACACGCACAACCCTCCGTCCAGCCTCTCCCTCACAACCCTCCCTACCCCCCAAAACAAAAAAACAACAACAAAAAACTATAACAAAACAACAACCCAACAAACAAACAAACAAAGCAAAAGAAAAAATGCCAAACTCAAAATCCAAAATACCAACACAAGAAACCGAAAAAAGCAAACCCAAAGCATTTAGCCAAAAACAAACAAAAGCAAAACAAAACAGACCTAAATTAATCCATACTCAACCAAGTTTAAAATCCCCCCCCCCAAACAACTTAACCATAATGATGATAATGATTTTGTTTTCGCATTGCCCCCCCCCCCACCGTCCCACCCCACCCATTTCCCCACCAGACGGTTGATCCAAGCGACTACGTCGACTCGTGCAAGTCTGACTGTTGTAACTCTAACAACGGCAACGACTGTGCGTGCAATGCAATGGAGGCTTACTCCCGGGCATGCGCAACAAAGGGTGTCAAGCTGACTTGGCGTGGAGCAGGCAGATGTGGTAAGTCAGTCTCGTCTGAGAAATCATGAATTATGTTGAGGTCATCCAGGCCGTGGCAGCTGTTACTTATCGCTACCGAACTAATCACGTATTGTCAAATCACAGCATCTTTTCCTTAGATCTACTTAATCGATGATGATTACGGCAAAACAAAATTAAAAAATTATAATGATAACGATACATTTGATAATTAAGATAAAAGTGATGTAAATATGACAAAAAGTAATATTAGCAAAACAAAAATAAACAGTAATGATATAGTAATATAATAATGATAATAATGGTGATAATAATAATAATAATAATAACGATAATGATAATGATAATAATAATAATAATAATCATGATAATAACATTAATAATACTAATGACAATAATAATAATGATAATGATAATAATAATAATAATAATAATAAATATAATAATAGTAATAATAATAATAATAATAATAATAATAATAATAATAATAATAATAATAATAATAATAATAATAATAATTAATAATAATAATAATAATAATAATAATAATAATAATAATAATAATAATAATAATAATAATAATAATAATAATAATAATAATAATAATAACGATAATATTAATGATAATGATATTAAAAATTACTTTTGTGAACTTAGTATTTTTGCTTGAGGAGGAACCTCTGAAAACTTCACATGTGCTTCTCAGCCTACCACTACCGCGAAGGGACCATTTCACATTAATTTTTATTCTCTACCTACTCTTTAAACCATTGCAGAAAAGCCCTGCAGTGGTGGCATGGTCTACAAAGAGTGTGGCAGTCCCTGTGTCAAAGATTGTTCCAGTACCAACGCTGTCTGCTCGGATCCCACCTGTGTCGACGGTTGCTTCTGTCCTGATGGCCAGGTCCTGCACAACGGACAGTGCATTCAGACTGACCAATGTCCGTGTGAACTCAATTCCAGGAATACAACTCTGGCCAGACAATTCCGCGAGCCTGCAACACATGGTAACATCCATTTTCATAGATTTTTGTGTAGTGGCCGATTCTGTTGTTTGTCGTCGTCGTTGTTGTTGACGTTTGAAAGGGTTTGGGAATATTATCTGTTTTTACTATCTGTTTACGTTCTACTGGGTTTATTCTTAATTTATTTAAAATACATGCAAAGCTATGGTTCATAGGTTGTTGGGTTTTTTTTTTTAATGTCGTTTCAAATCTGCTCAATTCTAGGAAAGAACAAAGCAAGCCTGAAAAGCCATTTCCCTATCTCTTCCAAAGCAATCAAAGGAAATACTGTTTCTAGAAAGAAAAAAACATCATTCCACAAACCGTACAAACATAGTTCCATAGCGACATAAAGCATTATAATCAAGGTTGTTCACTCAATATACACTTAAGACTTATAATATGCAATGATATGCTTCTTTTCGATAATGGATCAGTATGCAAGTATTGTGCTCATTCCAATACGTGGGCAATTGTTTGGCGCTACTGGTAGATCGTACTTCTTTTCTGCATCCTAACACGTGGACTTCATCATGCTATTTCTTCTGAAGTCAGCCTGAGATCACTGCATAATGTGATAAATTGCAATGAAAAAACTTCAATATACGCATAGCATTCAGGTGGCCTGTTATTTCATAGTCGTAGTCGATACACCCTATAGCAATTGAGAATAACCTACGTCATAACATTCATATGTCGTGCAGTCTGTTAGTAGAGAAAAGTTCCTTCAAGGCTGTTATGGCCCCTGTCTCCGCAGCATATCCCGGTTTTTATAGCGCAAGGGCGGCCACAGAGGTGATTCCTACGACGCCTAGCTTATCGGTAAAAATTATTGAAACTCGCGTATCAATTCGAATGATGTTCATAGACGCCGATAAGAATGCCTTCTTATAAGCACATCCGATTGCCCGACTGACTTAGTTTCGCCCTCAAATCTTTGTTTGCATTTTTAACTTAATTTGTTAAGTTAAACATGCAGTATATGATACGAAACTATAAACGACATTCTAGTGTTAACACTAATCCCGAACAAAACGACCATTCACGCTGACTTTCATTCCTCCTCTTCCTCTGTTTTATTTCTCCCCTAAACAGCACGTGCAAAGCTGGCCAATGGGACTGCACTCGCAAGACATGTGACGCCACGTGCTCAGCGACTGGCGATCCCCACTACCAGACGTTTGACGGCAAGCGCTACAACTTCATGGGTTCGTGTTCGTACTACCTGATGAAGGACAGGGACTTCAGCGTCATCGTGGACAACATCAAGTGTGGACACGGCGAGGCATCCTGCACCAAGAGTATCTCCGTGGACATCAACGGTCTCAACATCAAGCTCGACCACAACCACCAGCTCTTCATCAACGGCAGGGAGATCACGAATATCCCCTACGAGGCACCTGGGATCAAGATCTCCATGGTCTCCTCCATTTTCATGCAGGTCAGTGACAGTTTGAGGTCAAAGGTCATCTTGTTGGTTATAACAGTGATATGTGTAGTGAAATTTTCTTTCACGATTATGAATTGGAAGAGAGGGGGTGGGGAGAGAAAGAGAGAGAGAGAGAGAGAGAGAGAGAGAGAGAGAGAGAGAGAGAGAGAGAGAGAGAGAGAGAGAGAGAGAGAGAGAGAGAGAGAGAGAGAGAGAGAGAGAGAGAGCAGATATTACTCCACAAACAGAGATACACAGGTAAAGATAGAATACCACCTTCCCGCAACAAGTTAGTACTACAATATTACTATTTAAACAACCACCGGAATAAAACAAAAAATCGAAAACCCACCCAACAATTCATGGCAAAAAATCCTCCATAAAAACAAAAGAAAGAAGGGAAGAATGAACAAATAAACATATACACAGACAAGATCAGCAGCAACAACAACATCACCACCACCACCACCAACAACAACAACAACAACAAAGGTGCCATGATAACTTTATTTATATCATTTCTATCTTGTCACACACACACACACACACACACATACACACACACACACAGGCAAAGCCAGAGTAACGGCGTGACCATTCTGTGGGACGGTCGTACCAGGGCTTACATCAAGGCGCCGACAGCCTTCATGGGGTAAAACCATCGGCATGTGCGGCACATTCGACGGCAACCAGCAGAACGACTTCACCACCATGCAGGGCAACGTGGAGACCATCCCCAACGCCTTCGGCAACCACTGGAAGACGGAAACCTCGTGCCGCGACATGCCCATCACCACCCAGCCAGACCCCTGTGAAGCCAATTCTCAGAGGAAGGCCCAGGCTGTCAACCTCTGTAGCAAGATGAAAAGTGATGTCTTTAAAGGTAATAAAAGTTAATGTTAATATTAAAGTTCCGTCAATACCGTTACAGCTCACAAAGGAGATGAGGTAATATGATGAGTTTTAGTGGTCGGCGATAACGTATTGGCGGCGTTCACAAAACCTTTTTTGTTTGTTTTGGCTCCCAAACTGCTAAGCCAATCTATTTAATTTAAGGTAATATAGATAAGAGAAAATTGTATTGTCCTGAAGCTCTCTGTAGACAGATGAAAAGTAGTGTCTTTGAAGGTAATGAAAGTGAAAATTAAGGAGTAAAAATTCCGTCAATGCCGATAAAGCTTACAAAGCTGAAGTAAGTAAAATAGTTCCTTCAAGGCCCTTACATCCCATACAGTCGGAGTTTATCCCGGTTTCTATAGCATGAAGTTGAACAGGTGATAATAATCACCTCTGTAACAGGATGCTAGTTTGTCGCAGGTTTTTTACTCCCAATATGTTGTTGGTACCATTTGTATCTGGGTCAAGTGGGGAAAATGTGTCTTACATGTCTTTCCCAAGAAACACAACGTCGGACCTAGCATTGCTAGGACTCGAACCCTGGACGTCATGATCTCAAATCCGATAATTTAGTCATTAAGCTATCCGATGCCAAAACAAAGCTGAAGCTTATCCCGATTTCTATGGCGTAAAGAAGAACAGGGGATAATACGTCACTACCTACCGGACATGACGTCAGTGTCTTCATTGCCTTTCTCTGCATGTAATGTTGGCACCTATGCTTATCGGGGATGTCTTTTCCAATGAAGACAACATCGGATCTAACATTGTCAGGATTAGAATCCAGGACCTCCCAATCCCTCGAAGGTTACCGAAGCCATCCACCACTTGAAAGGCAACGTTTCTAAAAAAAGTGTTCATGGTCTGAATACAATAATAAGTACATTTGATTATATTTTAGTGTCTAGTGATTTCTACATTGCTTACTGTGATTCACACTACGAGTTCCAAGGCATGTGTGGCAATCTGCTGGTCCAGTTCACCAAGAACACCATTACAGTCCTTACAACCGTTGACAACAGACGGTTTGGCACGTCTAGTGTCACATATTCCAAGCAATTGGAGACTTATCATCTTTGGTTGAGGGCGGGGAGGGATGGGGGTAGAGGGCACCAAACTACAATCGTGGCTTCATTACCAAAACTTCGAAATGCGAGTTTGTGGTCACGCAGACAGTCAATCGTTAAAAACCATTTTTTTTTCGACACAATTTCTTTCATTAACAGTGTACAAACTAAACGAAGTTTTAGTTCACATGAATTAACACAAATCTGACAAATCTACTCCTTATATTTACTTGCGTATGTAGCTGGGGGGGGGGGGGGGGGGTTCTGTTACGTGCAACTCCTCAGCGTGTACAGTGAAGGTTCACATCGCGTAATGTAGTGATGGGGTGATGAGATGGCATTAAGGGTGGATGGATGGGTCCAAGCGTCAATCATGACATGTACATGAGAAAATATTGCCAAGAATTAATGGCAGATTATGAAAACCAACACATTGACTGTAAAAGGGTCAGATATGATACCTGGCGTTTTAGGGATGAAATGCAACATTCTGGGTCTCATATTCTAGACTTCACCAATTTAAAGACAGCTCCTCAATTTGAAATGCAAAATTTAGTTACGATCTGTAAAATGTTAACGAAAACGATGAAAATGAACAAACCTGAACAACAAGAAGGAGAGAAAGAGAAAGAAAACAAACCAAACGAAGAGACAAGCCTCCCCCTCCCCGCCCACCCTCCAGCAAATTGTACTAATATGATAACCAAGATATCACTCTCCCCCCCCCACCCAACCACCCTCCTGCCCCACCATAATTGACATGAAAAAGTCAACATCTACCAAACCGAGCTCTCAATCCAACGCAATAGACGCATTGATTACGTCCATTGGTCAATATCGTCTTTCAAACTAGTATACGATCTCATCATTTGTTGCCCTCTCACTTAACATCAGGAGCATATATTCATTGAGCTTGTATAATATGTAATATTTCATAAAAATGTTATTCCTTATCTCTTCATTTACCCAGCATGCCACAACGTGGAAGACGTGAACCCATGGTACGATGACTGTGTCTACGACCTGTGTGCCTGCTCTGAGAACATGAAAGACTGCATGTGTCCCAACATTGGCGGCTACGCTGATGCCTGTGCTGCCAAGGGTGCCAAAATCAACTGGCGTTTGCAAATAACCGAGTGCAGTAAGTATTGCAAGATTGAAATGAAACAATTATCATGTTAGGTTGGGTTTTTGTTTTTAACCAGTCCAGAATAAACCAGCAAAAATAATATAGAATGAGGATGTCAGAAGATACAGAATAATATAATGTTGATTTAAAGACTTAATCTGTTTGTAATTTTGGCGTTTCGTCAATATGGACACGCGCACGTGTGTATGTATGTATGTGTGTGTGTTTGTGTGTGTGTTTGTGTGTGTGTTTGTGTGTTATGTATGTGTATGTGTGTATGTGTGTGTGTTTGTGTGTGCACGTGTGTGTTTGTGTGTGTATAGGTGAGGGAAGATGGATGGGGGTGGTTTCCTTAGTGAGTAGACGCAGAACAAGTATAGACCTCTGTCTTCTTAGTATTTAACTTGAAGCATTATAATTTATCGTTTAAAAAAAGAATACAAATATGAGTTACAAGGCTATACTTAAATAATGGCCTGGGGATTATTGAACTAATCAATAAAAAGAAGAGAGAAAAAAGCTGAAATGATATTATTATATTTACATAGAAATAAAAAGAAAAGAGAAAATAGTTGAAATAATATTATTATTTTTACATAGAAATAAAAAGAAAAGAGAATACAAGCTGAAAAAATATTATTATATTTACATAGAAATAAAAAAGAAAAGAAAAAAGCTGAAAAAAATATGTTCATATTTACATAGAAATAAAAAGAAAAGAGAAAAAATAAAATATTGTTATCATATTTACATAGAAATAAAAAGAAAAGAGAGAAAAAGTTGAAACAATATTATTATATTTACATAGAAATAAAAAAGAAAAAAAAAACCACCAGAAATAATATTATTATTATTATTATTATTATTATTACATAGAAATAAAAGTCACGTAGGATTCAGCACTACTATAATATAATTTTTCCCCGGCGTTCACTTGCAGTGCTCCAGTGTCCACCTGACCAAGAGTACAAAGTGTGTGGCAAGCCGTGCGAAAGAACGTGCCGAGATATCGCCACCAATGAAGACGATCTCTGTGACCAAAAGTGTGTGGAAGGCTGCAACTGCCCTGATGGCAGCACGCTTAATGACAAAGGCGAGTGTGTTCCATTTTCTGAGTGCCCGTGTGTCTTCCAGGGACGTGACTATCCACCTGGCTATACAACTCTCAAAGGAGCTGAGATCTGGTGAGTTTTGTTGGTTGACGATAAGCTATGGGCGGTATTCACAAAGTTGTTGTTTGTTGGGGGTTATTGTCTTTTTTTTGGCTCAACAAACTGCTAAGCCGAACTATTCACTTTAAGGCGATATAGATAAGACAAAATTGTTTCGTCCAGGAAGGCACACTTCCATGAGATTACATTATATTTATTGTTCACTGTCTCAAATCACTCAGTTCTATACCCGGTTTTTTAGGTAACATTTGAAAACGTGGCAGCCAAAGAAAACATAAAACAAAACAATCGAAACCAAAACAAAACAGAAGCAAAAACAACAACAACAGCCACAAAAGAACCAACAATAAAAACAATAGAAAACTAAAAATCATGTCCATTACATAATGTATTTAGTTTATACTAAAGTATTTACTTTAAAATCTGCAATGGTGCTCCACACAACTGGCAGGCGATAGAAAGTAGATAGCTCTGAGATCACCACAGTGGACAGGATCAAAACCAACCAAACAGTCAATGAGCCAACCATTCAACCAGTCAATCTACGAACCAACCAACCAAACAATCGACCAATCAATCAAACAGTGTGCCAAGCAACCAACCCACCAACCAAGCAACTAACCGATCAACCAAATATCCGGTCAACCTACCAACCAACCCACTAACCAACAAACCCACCAACCAATCAACCAGTCCACCAAGCAACCAAGCCACCAACCAAGCAAGCAACCAACCAATCATTCAATCAATCAAACAACTGGCCGATAAATGAAACAATCAATCAATCGATTAAACGATCAACCAACCAACCAACCAATCAACCAACCAAATCAATCAATCAATCAATCAATCAATTAATCAAAACCAATACTTCATGGCTATATGTCTACTCCACAGCGTGTGCACGGACGGCAAGTTCCAGTGTTCCAAGATCAGCTTCAACAGCGGCAGCTCGCTAACCAAAACACAGCCACTGTGTGGAGACAATTTCGTGTACACTGACTGCATGTCCAACTGTCCATTGACCTGTGAAAACCAGCACACACCTCCTTCATGTGACAACTCAAACTGCAAGGATGGCTGCGAGTGTTTGCCTGGCTTCGTGCTGGATGGAGACACCTGTGTCAACGCAACTATGTGCCCCTGCCACCATGCTGGGAAAGCGTTCTACGAGGGAGAGAAATATGTCATGGACTGCAACGAATGGTTTGTATAGGTTTTTTAAATTCTTGTGCAGTGCATTGAATATTCAAGCTTGTTTGTGTTTGATCTCTTGCTATTGTAGTTTCACCCTGAGATCGCTGCATATGGTGGTTAGGGCTAATTGCAATGATACCACAAAAGGAAACAAGATTCAAAAATGTTATTGCTTTGGGGTAATAGGAGTCAGAAGCAAATAAAATTGTGTTTTTGAATTCACATTGGATCATGACACTGTCGGCTACCTCTACTACAAATTCAAAGCACAATATTATTTCTTTTGATTCCTATTACAGATTGTTTGCTTTATTAGAAATAGCCTATTCACCATATGCAGCGATCTCAGGGCAAGGCGTCTGCCTCTCAACCAAAGAGTCGTTGATTTGTGGCGGACAGGATGACACTTTTTCTCGAATTTTTGTTTCGAGTAAAACCCCCACTCCTGGTCTAGGCTAATGGATCGACAACAAGTCTCATCGGAGACGGACGATAACAATGAGGTCCCACATGCAGACCACAGCACTCTGAGCACGTCAAATATCCCTTGGCTTTTTACAGGGCAGTCCGGGCAACATTTTAAGAAATCCCTACCAAAACACCGAGGTCACCTTAATTGTGGATGTGGGTAAAATCAAATCCATCAAATCAAGGGTAGAGACTCATTGAGTGTAAACTCTCTTTTAAAAGCCTATCTCACATTTGAACGTCACCGAAAGCCCGCAGACTGCCAAGTCTTTGGTTTATATAATATAACATATATGTCGTAAAATCTCTTTTCTTCTTTTCTTTTTTTTCTCTTCCTTTTTGACGATTGGATATGGAGCGGAAATAAATATTGTGCTGATGTTGAAAAAGTAAATGTCAATGAGACAAACAAATAAACCATGTTGCTTATCTGCCCCTCTATATTCTGGTATCATGATGCGCTCGTGTCATTTTTAATGTTCAATGACTTTGTCACTTTGCAGCACATGCCTGGGCCAACAATGGCAGTGTGAGCAGAAGCCATGCCCCAGCACCTGCAGTGCCTATGGAGACTCTCACTCACACGACCTTTGATGGCCGGCATTACGAGTTCCAAGGCGCGTGTGACTACGTGTTGGTCCAGTCCACTCAGAACAGCCCTTACAAATTCATGGTGACCACCAAAAACACACAATGCGGCACTTCCGGTGTCACCTGTTCCAAACAACTAGAGATCATTGTGGGAGAAGAGGGCACCAACAACTTCTTTAGACTTCCTTTGGTCCAAGGTGAGAGCCGCAAAAGGCGAATTGATTTCTTACCTAACAATCATCTATACATATTACAGACATGGGGGGTGTGACTATTAGATCGAGTGAGTCAATATTCGATACTGAGGTTACACAGGTAGACGTGAACGGTGCTATTCCAACTTTAAGTACTAATAAGTTGAGCCCTGGGTAATCAGGAGTAGAGTCCTGATTTTTCTTGGCACACGGCTTCATTTGTGGTAGTTTGACATTGCTTTCAACGCCGCCTTTAGCTTCGCTCAATCTGAATAGACCTAGCTACCCATTTCGCTGCTGGGTCGACAGGAGGGCAAGAAAGAAAATTAGTCCCGGCTGGCTTTCGAACTACCGACTGAGTTACTGGCGCCTTCAACTATTCCAACTTAATAATTATAAAACATGTCTTTAAAATGGCGGCTGAGGCGAATGAAATTTCTACTCAAAGACGGTGAAACAATAGATTGTCTTTCATCAATTAAACGTTACTTTTGGTGGGAAACTTCTTCAACTAAATACGATTATAGGATCGTTTAGAGCCTACATGCGAAAAATGGTTACCCCTAGTGGCCTGGCAACAGAACCTTCGGCGCACAAGGAACGCCCAAATCAGAATTAAATATGTATTTATATATATATCTTTAATCAGTATGCATGTACGTGTATATATATATATATGATCATTTAATGTCTTGGTAACAAATCATAAATATAAAGGATATAAAGGGTATCCCATCAGGACTGTAGACAGGTTTATATCTAAAACCATCAGACCACTGCGCGCCCCACCACCGCCCCAACCCCTAAATAAAAAGTGAAAACTTCATTGAGGCTTCTGACTCATCGCTTGCTTCTTGCGTAGGTCTTCTTTGGTTTATGTGTGCAAGAGAGGCTAAGGTGGACAGCCTAACACATTGCAACTGCAGGAAGACAGTCAATCTTTTTCTTCTATATGTGAATACTATCCGTTTCGTCTTAAATATGCAAAATATTGCTCTAAGTGCCACCAGCAGCGGTCGACAAACAATCTAAATGCTAGATGTTCGATAAAATCAAGTTCCTTCAAGGCCGTTTCGACCCCCCCCCCAATGGAGCTGGAATATGATAATATCTCAGTTTATATGACGCTAATCTTGTGCTGGTTTGAGTGCGCGGCTGATGCTCGTACCGTTTGCACTTGGATCGAGTGTGAAAGCGTGTGTTCAGTGTTTATTCCAAGAACCATTGCTAGGATTCGCATACAGGACCTCATGACCCAAAGTGTGGTAACGTAAACACCAGGTCACAGACGCCACTGTATAGTATTGTCTTAACGTGAATGACTCTGTGAGAATTTATAAAGCTGTCCAGGCGTACTCATCATCATCATCATCATCATCACGTGTCGACAGTATCGATACAAATATTTCACGATTCTAGGCCTCCCATCCGAAAAGAACTTTTGTACTTGTTTTAATGTTTCCTCATTCGTTGTCTTTCTTCTTTGTTTTTAAGTCACTTTTCTAAATCTACGATCACAATTTGACAGCCTTTTCCATCTGCGAATATGGTCTATATTGTTACATAATAAATGATCGATCTTCCTGCAGGTCAAACGGTCACTGCCGACCCAGGGTCACCCTTCACGGTTAAGGAGGTTGGAGATATGGTCTACATCACAACGCCTTTTGGACTCACCATGCAGTGGGACAAAGGAACGCGTATCTACGTCAGGCTGTCAACTGATCATCTAGGGCTGGTGAGGAAGACCTTGTTTACTTTTATTCAATAAATATTTCTTTCTTCCTTTTAAATTCCCCTCCCTGTTAAAAACAACTTGGTATACGCAAGTACGAGGCTTCTGGTCGCTTTTTATCTTCTGATTACTTCCCTTTGAAAAACAAATCTTATTCATATTATAGTCTTCTTGCTATTAGAAAACAAAGGGAAGAGATATGCATTTTCATTCCCCGAAGCATCACTTATCGGTGATATCAAAGACTACTTTACAATATGGTTAAACAATACAATGGTGATCGTCACTGTTAGGATCTTCGTCTTCATTAGATATAATAATAACATTCATAGAAATAGCAATAATAAATAATGGATGAATGATGGGGATAAATACTACCATTGTTATTATTATTATCATTATTATTATTATTATTATTATTATTATTATTATTATTATTATTATCATCATCATCATCATCATCATCATCATCATCATCATCATCATCATTCTATTATTATTATTATTATTATTATTATCATTATTATTATCATTATTATTACTATTATTATTATTATTATCATTATTATCATCATGGACAATGTTATGGTAATAATACAGCGATGCTTTACCATGGACTTTGCATTCTCTCAAATTTCATCCTCCCTTGCATTTCCCCAGGTGGAAGGTCTATGCGGTAATTTCAACCGTGACCAAAACGATGACTTCACGCTCCGCCAAGGGGTTTCCCTGCTGTGAAGGCCACGACCTTCGGAGACAGCTGGCGCATGCAGTCCTCGTGCGCCCCTAGCCAGGAAATCACCGACACGTGCCAGACCAATCCACAGAGGAAGTCCTGGGCACAGCAAAGGTGTTCTGTCATCGGCTCGGAACTGTTCGAACCATGTCACAGCTTTGTTGATTACACCAAATTTTTGGACAGGTATGTTAAAGCGGCGTGCAAAGCAAAGGCAAACTACCCCACATGATGTCGTATGCCTAGAAGAAACAAATCAGGACTCTATTCATGATTACGCCACGCTCAACTCTGAGTATGGCACTCGCTTTACTTTTGATGGAATGCTTCACGCGTTGAATTTTGTAAATGCGAAATAAGGTTTGATATAAAACAATCAACTTCTTAAATGAAAGAACCAACCCTTGATGGTGGATTGACACCTAGTCCCATTCGAGACGGACGATAAAAAGGTGGTGGATTGACACCTAGTCCCATTCGAGACGGATGATAAAAAGGTGGTGGATTTACACCTAGTTCCATTCGAGACGGACGATAAAAAGTAGTGGATTGACACCTAGTCCCATTCGAGACGGACGATAAAAAGGTGGTGGATTGACACCTAGTCCCATTCGAGACGGATGATAAAAAGGTAGTAGATTGACACCTAGTCCCATTCGAGACGGACAATAAAAAAGTGGTGGATTGACACCTAGTCCATTCGAGACGGACGATAAAAAAGTGGTGGATTGACACCTAGTCCCATTCGAGACGGATGATAAAAAGGTAGTGGATTGACACCTAGTCCCATTCGAGACGGATGATAAAAAGGTAGTGGATTGACACCTAGTCCCATTCGAGACGGACTATAAAAAGTAGTGGATTGACACCTAGTCCCATTCGAGACGGACTATAAAAAGGTAGTGGATTGACACCTAGTCCCATTCGAGACGGACGATAAAAAAGTGGTGGATTGACACCTAGTCCCATTCGAGACGGACGATAAAAAAGTAGTGGATTGAAACCTAGTCCCATCGGAGACAGACGATGAAAGGGTGGTCCTGTATGCAGATCACAACACTATAATGTTGATGTTAAAAATCCTATAGCTGTTGTCAGGATATTTCGGGCAAAATTTTAAAAAAAACTGCACCAAAAAAAACCCGAGATCACCTTAGTGGGTAAAATCAAATCAACTTTCGAAAAAAAAACTCCTATCATGGATTCAGTAACTATCCGCGGTTCCAGTGATTAGGATGGTTGAATACTGAGCTCACACATGGAGAAACAGGGTTTTGATCTCCCAAAGACGTACATTAATCATATTCACCTGGCGTTCTCCATAAACAACAGTAGTGTCATCATACCGAGCAGGCTAAATTTAGCCCCTTAAAATGGCCCCAACATTACGACATTTCTTGCCGTCTTTTCGTGTCTGGATTCTTTCATTACAATTTTTAAGTCTCTGCTGTTCAAAATTTAAGATATAAGATGTGAAATATTTCGCCATTATAACATGAAACAGAGCTTGATCCCCGATAGCATTTCCATTCTGTTACAGGTGTGTCTTTGACGCATGTGCCTGCGACTTGGGAGGTGACTGTGAGTGCCTTTGCACAGCCGTTGCCACCTACGCCCATGAATGTGCTTTGAGTGGAGTCAAGATTCAGTGGCGGAGCAACGACTTGTGCCGTAAGTCGGGCCCCCGTGTAGCCTTCTATAGTTCTCATGTTTAAGGGAAACTTGAATTATGTGTAAAAACAAAGTTTAAAATAAAGAAATAACCCATTGTGAGATACGTTATAATGTTATTTCATCCATTGAGAATTTTAATCTTTCACGTAAAGAATTGAATTTCACTTACTGAAGCAAGAGCATGATAGTTCTCGTTTTACTTCATCAGATATAAGAACAACACAAACTTATGACGTAACACGTATAAAACAATAATGGGTGTTCAAACTGAAAAATTGAGGACAAAACAAGTAGGAAAGAAGACCATCGATAATGGAAGTCATATTAAGGAAAAATTCAGATGAATGGTTGAAAGAAAGCAAGAATATGACTAAGGATAACAGATTGACGGACGGAAGAAGAAGACTGAAGGTTGAAATAGATCAAATGTCAGTAAAATGCAGTGAAAATATTACAAAACGTGAAAATGAAGAAGGGGACAATATAAATACAAAATAGTGTAACTTTGAGGCATCTTTGACTGTTGATCATTATGCCATAGACATATCACACAAAAAATGGTATACATCTCATTAATGACTAGCATATTGCTAGAAATACGAGAAAGACACCATTTGCACCAACTACAACTACATGTAAATCAAATACATCTTAACAGGAAACTGTGAACGGCCAGGTTCTCATGAACAAAAGTAACATGAGAGAATGCAACGTATTACTTATGGTTCCAAGCTAGATCAAAAGAAGATCTTAACACACAATTCCATACACAGTTGTTTTAATGTGATCCATGTTTTCCCTCAGCCATCCAATGCGAGTCTTGTGAAAGCTACAACCCCTGTATTTCATCGTGCCCCAAAAGACATGTGACAACAGATTGGTGTACAACCAAATCGCCAAAGACTGCGAGGATTCTAAGGGCCTCTGCTTTGAAGGATGTGATTTGCACCCATGTCCTGAAGGACAGGTAACTCTACTTTATAATAGCAACTACTAGTCTACCCATTGCTGCTGACCTACAGTAGTTGATTGAGCCCGAACGAAGACAAAATCAAACTTTTCCATTTCTAGATTTCCTAAATGGTTGGGAGGAATGGCGGGATGTTATCTCAGTTGACATGTTCTTGTCTAATCAACGGAAGGACTCGGTAGTCCAGAGGCAAGGTGTCGGCTTCTCAACCAAAAGGTCGTGGTTTTGATCCCCGCCAACGCTTGAAAAAGTTTCTTGAGTTTTTTCGAGTGCAATCTACCCCCTCCCCCTACCCCCCCCCCCCCCCGGACCAGGTAGGTGGATCAACACATAGTCCCAGAAGAGACGGGCGATAAAAAGGAGGTCTCATGTACATATCACAACTCTCTACTGTGTACGTTAAAGATCCTTTAGCTCTTTACAGGGCAGTTCTGGTAAAATTAAACATTCTACCCACAAAAAAAAACCCTGAGATCACCATATTATATAGCTGTGGATGTGGGTAAAATCTTTTATTTTTGTAAAAATCTAATCAACGAAAATATTAAGGTAAACAAAATAATTATTTCTCGTGTTTCTCGATATGCCTACGCCCCCTCTAGATATCATATTCTGTAGTTCCTTATAATAGCACGTAACATTAAGTTATAGATGTCAGGTTTAGACACATAATATCGTGATTCCACGATCAACCTTACTTTCATTATAGTGTGATGTCCGAGTCAAATCTTTATACACAAACAAGCAAATACAACAGTAAGGGAACACGGGTCAAATGATAAACATCAAAATGTACAATAAACAACCATCAAAGAAGAGAAGAGAAAGTTTATTCATTGTTACAAGTTGTCCTCCCTATTTATAGTATGTCAAACGCCCATCTCCATCTCAAATGCTACTTTACTTCTACAATCTTGAAGGGAGCGTAATCTGCTAGAATAAATTCTTTAGCATACCAAGGATAAAACAGGAAACTGGGAGAGGTTGTTGCTTATCTCCCCTACCCCCCCCCCCCCCGTGTTCTCAGCATTTCCTCTCTCTCTCTCTCTCTCTCTCTCTCTCTCTCTCTCTCTCTCTAACTCTCTCTCTCTCTCTATCTCTCTCTCTCTCTCATCTCTCTCTCTCTTCTCTCTCTCTTAGCTACATCTCTTAATCTCCTCTCTCTCTCTCTCTCTCTCTCTCTCATAAATTCAAAGCATGATATTATATTTCGTGTTTGTTTGCAGCTTTCTACAGTATATATATATATATATATATATATAATTAACTTTATTTATATATTACATATATATATATATATGTCTGCATGTCTGTCTTTCTGTCTATCTATCTGTCTGATTTGTGTCTGTCTGGCTGGCTGTCTCCCCCCCCTCTCTCTTTGTCTCTGCTCTGTCTCTCTCTCTCTCTCTCTCTCTCTCTCTCTCTCTCTCTCTCTCTCTCTCTCTCTCTCTCTCTCTCTCTCTCTCTCTCTCTCTCTCTCTCTCTCTCTCTCTCTCTCTCTCTCTCTCTCTCTCTCTCTCTCTCTCTCTCTCTCTCTCTCTCTCTCTCTCTCTCTCTTCTCTCTCTCTCTCTCTCTCTCTCTCTCTCTCTCTCTCTCTCTCTCTCTCTCTCTCTCTCTCTCAGACACACACACACACACACATTATTTATTTTGACTGCAAGTTCCTCACGCCAATTTACATATCTGCATTCTCTTCCCTGACAGGTGTACGATTCACTCAGCGAGCCAGTAACTTGTATCCCAGAAGCCATTTGTGAAACAACCGCCTGTGAAATCAACGGCAAGAAATACCGTGAAGGGGAGAGAGTGGAAGATCCGACTGTTTGCAGGAAAGCTGTGAAATTTGGTAAGTCACTCACTTTTGTACCGATGGGGCTTCAGTATTTTGTTTCATGTCTTTATTCGTCCCTCTAGGGTGTATTTAGTTTTGTTTGTTTGTTATCTATCCTACAGTTCATTTATCCATCTCTCTCCATGAATTCATTTGTATTTTATGCCTGTATTGTGTTTTGTTTTTTGTTTGAGATGAAATGATGCCAGGTAGCAAATCTTAAGAACATGCCAAAAAAATTAAAAATTTAACTGCATTTATAAATGGCTTGCTCTTGATAGAGATGACCTTATGATACGCAAGAAGAGATTGTGTGTGTGTGTGTGTGTGTGTGTGAGAGAGAGAGAGAGAGAGAGAGAGAGAGAGAGAGAGAGAGAGAGAGAGAGAGAGAGAGAGAGAGAGAGAGAGAGAGAGAGAGAGAGAGAGAGAGAGAGAGAGAGAGAGAGAGAGAGAGAGAGAGAGAAATGACATGAGAGATAGAAAAATTGATAAATTGAATAAAGTATGAATTGTTAGCAGCAGCAGCGGCAGCAGCATCACCACCATCACCACGACTCGAAGTAGCAGTTGTGACAGTGGGTGTGGTTGTTGTTACTATTGTTGTAGTTGCGATAACTGTGATGGTTGTTGTAGCTGTTGTAATAGTACATGTAATAGCAATACGATAGAGTATTCTTCATTAAGTATGAAACTGAAAAGCAAGAATTTTTGCTGAGTGGGTATTCATAAATTTAGTAAAGCCTAGACTCTACATTCTTGAGAGTTAACTATTTTGCAATAGGCACTCTTAATGGGTTATCAATATATTTAAACAATAAGAACACAAAACAAAACAAAAACGTAACTATTCAGAAATCTTATTTGTATTTCTCATTTCATCCTTTTTCAGCATTTGTCGCAATGGTATTTTGGACCACATCACCTACGGCAAATGTGACCCTCTGCCATTCAACGCCAAGACTCCCACGCCATCGCCCCCTATCGGGCCTTCCAACAACCCAAACGCTCAAACCACGGCCACTGTCAAGGTCACCACAACACAAGCTCCTTTCACGTTAACTAACAAAGGTAAATAGCCTCTGCCTTGGATCTGATGGAATCCTTCTTACAAAGAACAAAAAACAATTTCTTGAATAATCTAAGACAGGAAACACCTCGTACCATTCATTAATGTAACCAACGTGATTATTGGAGAAATCTATTATTTAAATTGTTATTTTCTGACGTATTATAAAACTTTTCATGTGACTGTTTTTTATTCCATGGTTTTATGTTCATTAAAGGCACTTGCTATCAGCAAATACATTCAATGAATTTTGATCGTTGATCATTCTGTTTGGTCCCTGCTTTAAGTGGTGGTCGTGACTGAGAGATGAAATGCATGGGAACTTTTAAGATTGAGTTCATCACAGTCGTCTGATGCTGCGCTGACGAAGCAAGCAAGCAGACGACTTCGTTTGGAAGTGTAAGTCTTTCCGAAGCACCCTCTCATCTCGAAACAATTTTGCCATGAGTTGCCTTTCAATGACTTGGGCACATGGTCACTGTACCTTGTAGGCCTACATTAATTGCAAGAGCAACTTGTCGCAAAATTCCACATGCCGGCATGCCGTTTCAAAAGGGGACCTCTTCAATAAAAGAATTAAAAAAGACGATTTCCATTTTGGAAATAGTTTGGTGAGCGTTTAAAAGAAAAGAAGAAAGAAAGTAGTTGACGAAACAAAACAAAATATTAAAAAATCCCAAGCAAATTGAAGAGCGATGAATTAATTGATTAACTCCTTCCCTTTTTCCCGCAGTGTGTGATGAATTGCTGGGATTGTACAGCAAAGATGCGGTGGGAAGCGACCAGTTTTCGGCCTCCACCGCTCAAAGCATCGCCTTTGAAGCTGATCATGCTAGGCTCTTCAACACACACTCCGGCCCGGCCAATGGGGGTGCTTGGGTGCCAAGGTCAGATTTCACTTTCTGTGCATGCCTCTGTGTGTATCTGTTATGTGCGTGTGCGGGACGATTTGTGTTCAGCTGTGTGTTGTAGTCTCTGTGAGTACACATTTAAGTTGTCACAGTCCCTATGTGACTTGATTTATGTTTAATACTTTATCCTAGCAAACTTTTCTGCTTGGTTGATTTGTGTGTCTGATGACGTGTCTTTGCTATGTAGTTGGGTTTTTTACGAGAGGGAGAGAGAGAGAGAGAGAGAGAGAGAGAGAGAGAGAGAGAGAGAGAGAGAGAGAGAGAGAGAGAGAGAGAGAGAGAGAGAGAGAGAGAGAGAGAGAGAGAGAGAGAGAGAGAGAGGAGAGAGATGGGAAAGAGAGAGAGAGAGAGAGAGAGAGAGAGAGAGAGAGAGAGAGAGAGAGAGAGAGAGAGAGAGAGAGAGAGAGAGAGAGAGAGAGAGAGAGAGAGAGAGAGAGAGAGAGAGAGAGAGAGAGAGAGAGAGAGAGAGAGAGAGAGAGAGATGGGAAAATGAGAGGAGATAGATGGGAAAATGAGAGTGAGAGAGCGAGAGAGAGAGAGAGAGAGAGAGAGAGAGAGAGAGAGAGAGAGAGAGAGAGAGAGAGAGAGAGAGAGAGAGAGAGAGAGAGAGAGAGAAGAGAGAGAGAGAGAGAGAGAGAGAGAGAGAGAGAGAGAGAGAGAGAGAGAGAGAGAGAGAGAGAGAGAGAGAGAGAGAGAGAGAGAGAGAGAGAGAGAGAGAGAGAGAGAGAGAGAGAGAGCATATCCCTCAACACATTCACAGCCTTCTCTCAACCCAAACCCCACTCTTCCCTCCATAAAGCTAAACAAACAAACTACCATGCCCAAAAAACAACCCAAACCCACATAAAAACCAACACCTCCATCCCCAAAAACAAAACATAAAAAAAACAAGCCAAGAAACTACGCAGCCTCTAAAAAGTTGGCAACAGCCCAGAAGCAGTTTAAGAAGACTACTTTAATTCCTTCAAGGCCCCACGGCTCATAATGCCGAAGCTTGTCCCAGTTTCTGTAGCGTGAAGCGGAAAAGGTAAATACAATGACCTTCTGGAAAAAAACGCTAGTCTGTCTCTGGGCTTTACTCCCAAACTGTTGCTGGTACCCATAGCATCGAGTGGGGAAAACATGTTTATAGTGTCTTTCCCAAGGAACGCTCCCTTGGACCTAGCGTTGTTATGATTTGAACCTAGGACCACATGATCCCAAGCCCAACACAGATGCTACTGCCCAAAATCAGAGAAAATCAAAAACTGCCTTTGAGAACTGCTATTTGAAAGGTCACCAATCCAAGCAGTTGCTTCTTGGTAGGGAACAAATATAGAACTGTTTCTCTTGTTGCCTAAGCTTTAGGAGACTCGGTAGTCGAGAGACAAGGTGTTGGCATTTCCATCGAAAGGTCGCGGATTCGTGCCTTACAAGTGGACAACATTTCACCAGATTTTTTTCGAGTAAAATCCACCCGCCGTTCCCCTCCCCCACCCCCACCTCCCTTTCCCTGGTCCAAGTAGGTTGAATGATACCTAGTCCCATCAGAGAAGGACAATAAAAGGAGGTTCTATGGGCGCTCAAGATCCCTTGGCTATTTACATGGAAGTTTGAGCAAAATCTAAGCAACAATTTTACCAAAAATCCCCGAAATACCCGTAGTTGTGGATGTGGGTGAAATGCAATGAAATCAAAGTCGTAAGATCCACGAAATTTGACATGTTTACTTACAACACTAGGTTAATAACGACAATAGATTACTACTCCACCAATAAAGACAGAACAAACACGTATCTCACCAATAAAGACAGAACAAACACGTATCTCACCAATAAAGACAGAACAAACACGTATCTCACCAATACAGACAGAACAAACACGTATCCATCAGAACAAACACGTATCTCACCAATGAAGACAGAACAAACACGTATCTCACCAATAAAGACAGAACAAACACGTATCTCACCAATAAAGACAGAACAAACATGTATGTCACCAAACAAAGACAGAACAAACACGTATCTCGCAAAAAAAAGACATAACAAACACGTATCTCACCAAAAAAAGACAGAACAAACCCGTATCTCACCAATAAAGACAGAACAAACACGTATCTCACCAATAAAGACAGAACAAACACGTATCTCACCAATAAAGACAGGACAAACACGTTTTCACATTTCGTATTACAACACTACTAGCTCATTCGGTATAGCGTCTGACTAACACCCAGGAGGCCCGAGTTCAAGTCCCAGACCGGGCAATTTTTTCTGGTCCTCCTGTCGACCCAGCAGCGAAATGAGTAGCAAGGTCTATTGAGACTCAAATCTGAGTATGGTATTTACGTTACTAATCACACGAGAACCTGGTGGCTCAGTTGGCAGAGCCTCTGATTGCCATGCAGCTGACCTAAGTTCGATCATCTAAATCTAGTCTGGGTTTGGTCTTTTTCTGGCCCATCTTTCAACCAGCAGCGAAATTGAATAGCTCAGTCTTTCCAGGCTCGGTGAAAGTAAACTCAGCGTGGATAGCAATGGCAAAGTACCACATTATATCGTATACCTAAACAAATAATAATCTTATTTCTGATTACCATACGTTCAACAATGAGTATGAAATTTACGTTTTACTTCACTTAGCACAAAAAGCTTTAAAAAAACCAAACAATCAAACAAACTAATAATTCATGTATTGTGTATTATAACCTGAAAACGTGCAGATAAATAAAATTTCCTTATTGGTGCCATTTCATTTTCATTCAAAATGTCATTGAGATCCACGTGTGTAGTATATCTGACAGCAAGGAAGAGAGAAAATATTCTTACATCAGATCCATCTGCATAACAAATAGTTGTAACATCCTGACAATATCCGCTTCTGCCTGCAAGTTGCAGCTAGGTTCTTAAGCATACCCAAAACAGCAGATGGAAGCGTCATAATCATTTTGAAAGTGTAGCTCCATAATAACAGGCATTTGACAGTGTCGCCTCTATTTTAAGATCATGAGTATTTTGTTTATAAATGGATATTGCAGGGGGTTTTTATTTTGTTAAAAATAAACATCAATATTCCATCAAATTTCTCGAAGACGTTTCATGACATTGACCATGTACTACCAAGAAATAATAAAGAAACTGTCAATGCCAAAGATGAATACTATCAACTTCGGCGTTTTGTAATTTATAAAAGTATACACTTTAAGAAACATGATGAAACTGTGTCTGCAATTTCTAGTGCTATGTTGCAATGAGGAGCAGATGGGCCTGAGGCCATTGGCCACTTTAAGTCAGCGATATTGCTATGTTCAAATCAGTTCTGAATCGCTTGAAATACAAACCCACATGCTGACAATATATATTATTTACATACACACATATACACACAGAGGAACATAGAAAATCCCCTCCCCACATACACATGCCTATGCACAAAAGAAAAAGAACAAAACGAAACCAAAAAAAATAATCCAGAAATAAAAAGAAAACAGAGCAAAGAAACAGTCAGCGAGATTATAAAAAGAAGTAACGGCGAAACAATTCCAAAACAAAAACAAAAACATAAACAAAACCCGGCAAAAAGCAACAAACCAATAAAAAACAAAGGAAAACAAAGAACAGATTTTTTTTTTTAAAGTATTAGGAAAGAGGAAAAGGAGATAAGAAATGGTGTTCCCATTAGTTGTAATTCTTCTTTTCTCTGTAAATAGTAGAACTAAATATACATGTTGTCGAACAGGTATATAATCTCAAAGTGTCTTCCTTCCATTTACTGTGTATATCCATATTGATGTAATCTCATATCTTCTATTACCCGCATATTGTGCCTGACTTTATTTTATGTAATTTCATCAGTACATCGTGCATTTCAAAAAGTATGCAACCTCTCAGTCCATCCCACCCATACAGTGTTATTATATACACACATGCCATTTACATATTCATTATACACACACAAAAAACAAAAACAACAAACAAAAAAACACACAAAAAATGTTTTTAAAACACCCAGAAAAACAAACAAAACAAACACAAAAAACACAAAAACCAAAACTCTTACGTAACATTAATCTTATTCTTCGACTCAGTGGAAGAACTCCAGGCAGACAAGGTTATTATTACACTCTGCTGGAGGCAGACACGGATACGGATATATCGTGAGGAAACTTGATGTAGTATGAATGCTACCGGAGGTTCTATTGAGTAGTTCCTACGGCATGTGAAGGGCTCTCATGGCACGAGGTAGTCACATTGCCTTTTTTTCATCGTTGAAGACCCGTGTGGGCGGTGGAAGACGATAGTAGGCTTCCTGGGACGTTAGTACTATCAATGGCCCACTTCTTTATTGTTTAAATATACATGCAAAAAGAAGAAGAAGAAGATGAATGATCAATGTTCATCTTGTACTTGGTCATTGCAGTTATAAAGGTAGTTTCATGTAAGGGTATTAAGCATCAACAGTAAACGTAGGGTTGTCGCGGACAATTAAACTTAATTATGTACATGTGAGGAAAGGAAATGTGGAAGTCGGTATTGAAAGAAAGACCGGAGGAGAGGGAGGAAAAGGAAGATATATATATATATATATATATATATATATATATATATATATATATATATATATATATATATATATATATATATACAGAGAGAGAGAGAGAGAGAGAGAGAGAGAGAGAGAGAGAGAGAGAGAGAGAGAGAGAGAGAGAGAGAGAGAGAGAGAGAGAGAGAGACAGACAGACAGACAGACAGACAGACAGACAGAGAGAGAGAGAGAGACAGACAGACAGACAGACAGACAGACAGACAGATAGACAGAGAGAGAGAGAGAGAGAGAGAGAGAGAGAGAGAGAGAGAGAGAGAGAGAGAGAGAGAGAGAGAGAGAGAGAGAGAGAGAGAGAGAGAGAGAGAGAGAGAGAGAGAGAGAGAGAGAGAAGAGAGAGAGAGAGAGAGAGAGCAAAGGCGGTGACACAAACAGGCAGAGACAGAGAGACAGAGAATAAAACAAAGAGAGACATACAGAGAAGGGGAGCATGGGTGGGAAAGGGAAATGCAGACCGGTAGGGATGAACATACATCAAGTGAATAAAATACAAGATAGAGTGAATCAGAAGATGCTTAAACTACGACAGTGCCATAGCAGAAAACAATAACTATAGGAATGCTATAGAACTATTTTGCTAATTTTCATATGGAATAATTTCTTACATTTGTACTTTCAGACAATCCGACGCTAAACCGTACATCACCGTGGACCTCAGGAACCCAGAATTCATTACAGGAGTTGTGACACAGGGCCAGCCTGACCTTCCACAATGGGTCACTGCGTTCACAGTAAGCACATCCGTTGATGGCGTCGTTTTCGAACCATACATGGACAGTCTGGACACACAAGCCAAGGTGTTCGCTGGAAACTTTGACAGCAACACAGCAGTCAAAGCATATTTTGACAGAGAAGTTCCACCAATTGCTGTGCGGTTGAATCCATTGAACTGGCAGGAGCAGTGGCTCTCAGGTTTGATGTTCTAGCTTGCACCGGCTATGCCACATTTCCACCATCACCTCCAACAGGACAAAATGGATCTCCCACACCTTCACCAAGTGCAGGACAATATGGATCTCCCACTCCTTCACCCAGTGCAGGACAATATGGATCTCCCACTCCTTCACCTAGTGCAGGACAATATGGATCTCCACACCTTCACCCAGTGCAGGACAATATGGATCTCCCACTCCTTCACCCAGTGCAGGACAATATGGATCTCCCACTCCTTCACCCAGTGCAGGACAATATGGATCTCCTACTCCTTCACCGAGTGCAGGACAATATGGATCTCCCACACCTTCACCAAGTGCAGGACAAAACGGATCTCCTACTCCTTCAACGGGCGTTTTTGTGCCACCAACACCATTTACTTTAACTCCAGGTAAAGCATTCAGCATATATCTGTTTCTCATCGTTTTAGTTCCTTTCTAAAGCTTCTTGAAATGTCCAAAGTAGGATTAGTAATTTTATTCATTTTGTTCTTTCCTTTTTCTTTAAGAAGGAGAAATGTGAGATGGATTGGTGAGTAGAAGTCAAACGTTTGTCGACATGAAACGTCTTATTGAATATAGAACGTCTATGTCATCGTAATCACTTGTGTCAATTAATAGTTAAGCTCAGGTTTATTCTGTTGATAACTGACAGCGTACTGTTATTTTTTTTATTGCTCATTAAAAAAAATAAGTTGACTTTGGCTGTATCGACTGGTCTTTCTGTCTATTTTCAGACGTCATCTGCAACGTACCCCTGTATGTCGACACTCCCATGTATATCACAGACGACCAGCTCTCGGCATCCAGTTCCGGGGATATGGCTCATGCTCCAGCTTCAGGAAGGCTGAACAATATGGCCGGCTCATGGATTCCTGGGTATTTAATTTATCTATTGAATAATGGAAATGCTAGTCATCATTTCAGTTAGCTTAATGCTTGATATTGTTCTAGAAATGATTACGATGTACATACAATGTAAAAATAGATAAAGATGAATATATAAAGCTAGATTCATAATCTCTACCCCCGCACAAGTGCAGGATCACCAATTGTACATCATTTAAATGAAAGCTGAATCTGACTCTAAGGATACGAATTAAGTTAACTCCTTCTCAATCTACACAGAGGGTAATACGATGCTGAAGAAACACATTCACTGCGAGGGGAATTATATCGCATTATCAAGTTGCCTTTATCTCATATCTTGATTATAAGAGTGAATTGTTCTCTACCATATGCATGTTCACATTTCTTTACTTACATAACCTGTTTATTAGTTCATTGGAGACTTTTAGTAGAAAAACTATTCGAAAACATTTAAAACAATAAAATACACATGTAAATGCGTAAAACAAAATGTATAAGAGTTCAAATTATTTGTGTGTGTTTTGTTTCTCCCCAAAGTGTAACAGACAGAAGCCAGTGGCACCAAGTGGATTTCCAGACACCCCAAAACTTGTCTGGTGTCTTGACCCAAAGGCAGTCCAAACTCTGACCAATGGGTGAATACCTTCACTGTCAGCACCAGTATGGATGGCTATACGTATTACCCAGTCAGACGTCAAGATGGCCATGTGGTCACCTACACAGGCAACCACGATAAGGACAGTGTATCTAGGAACTACTTCCCACATGTAAGGGAGATAATTTGTTTACATTTGTCTAAATGTCACATAATAAGCTTTATATTAACATTTGAGGAGAATTTGTAAGAATACGAGACGCAAGGAATGCAGTGATAGCGGGTATCGATTATGGAGGTAATATTCGGACAACATTGTCTTTCGTCTATTCTTTACGATACCATACAGGGTCGATACAAACACTCTGCTAATTCCTACATCGCTTTAAGTATTAATCTAAAATTAGAGAGCGGGTCATGGTAGGGGTTGGAACCAAAGATTGGTGCGTTGACAGAAATGTATACTTCCTTCCAACAGAAGTGACTTGTCTATGCAAAAGTCATGAAGGATATCTCATGGTCTGAATTCGGTGTATCTGTCTGTTTCTATCCTTGTTTGGGGATTTTTTCACTTCTTTCTCTATCTCCCTTTGTCTTTCTTCGTTTCTCTCTTTCTCGCTCTCTCCTAATGTTACCTTATCTTTCTCCTTCTTCCAATTCATCTCCGCATCTAGCTCTATGTTTCTCCCCCCCAACCACCCTATCTGTATCTGTATCTGTGTCTGAAGTCGGTCTGTCTCTGTCTATCTGTCTGTCTGACTTCTTGTCTGACTGTCTGTCTTGTCTCTGTCCTAATGTTACCTTATCTTTCAAAGATCTGGTCTTTGTCCTCTCTCTCTCTCTCTCTCTCTCTCTCTCTCTCTCTCTCTTTCTCCACCTCTCTAAGTCATCTGTATCTGTGTCTGTGAGTCTCCTCTATCTTTCTCCTTCTTCAATTCATCTCCTGGTCTGGTCATTGTCTATGATTATCTGTATGGTGTGGTCTCATCTGACGGTGTATCTGTCTGTTTCTATCCTTGTTTCTGTCTATTTTCCTCTCTCCTCTTTCTCTATCTCCCTTTGTCTTTCTTCGTTTCTCTCTTTCTCGCTCTCTCTAATTGATTATCTCTCTCTCTCTCTCTCTCTCCTTATCTTATCTTCCTTTTCCAATTCATCTCCGCATCTAAATCTGTCTCTTTCTGTCCCCCCCTCTCACCTTCTCTCTCTCTATCTGTATCTGTATTTGTGTTAGCTCACTCTCTCTGTGAGTCCATTATCTAATATCTGTCTGTCTTTTGACTGTCTGTCTGTAATATTTAACCATATTGTCTGTTGCCTGTTTATCGACTTATTTCATTTTGCACACGTGTTCCTAATATGTTTCCTAATTACGTTTACCTAATTGATACATTATAATATTTTATGATTTCACCAAATAAATCTTAGATCCATTTCATTTTGCTTTTTTGAATTAGCTCTCTCTCTCTCTATCTCTTTAACTTTTATTCTTTTTGGTCAAACTGATATTTGAATCTCTTTTGAACTCCTCTAAAAATATTAGAAGAAGAAAGGTCATATAATTCAATTTTTGATTAATGACCATAAAGAAGCCACCTCGGTCACCACATTATCGGAGTACATCCGATTTTTGCACACGCATTCCTAATTGGGCCCCTAATTGATAGCCGGAAGTACATCCGCCTTCGACCCCTTACTCACCTTATAATATTTTATGATTTCCCACTAAATCTTAAGCATTAATTTCATTTCTTTTTTTTGCAGAATCCGATCCATTACCCACTTTTTTTATCTTTTTTTTATCTTTTTGGTGGTAATATTTAACCATATTTTGCTTGCCTCTAAATTCTATTAGAAGTGTTTTGAACATCCTATCAAAAAATAACCATAAAGAAGCCACTCACCCATAAAATGAGTATAATATTCTATCAGGTCAAACTGACATTTGAATTGATAGAGGAACCGCTCTAACTATTCATCTTTATCACCCCCACCCCCCACACATCGTCGGCAGGTACATCCGCCTGACCCCACTCACCTGGGCCCAGAAGGACCAGCCCTGCGAGTCAACTACATCGGCTGTGTCTCCACGGCGTTCCCCACTCCACGACCAACGTTGCCTTTCTACAACCCCCCTACCCAGCCAGCCTACACCCCAACACCTCAGCCCAGCCATGGCCCCAACTACAGCCCTACCCCGTCTCCACCTGAATTCCCACTATAGAGCCAAGTGAGTCTTCATCGTCCAGTCACTACACTAGATATTATCTATATATATGTTTGTCTCTTTGTCTCTGTCTGTCTCTCTGTCTCTGGTTCGGGCAGTCTGTCGATCTCTCTCCCTCTCTGTCTCTCTCTTTCTCTGTCTGTTTTGTTTGACTGGCTGTCTGTCTGTCTCTATCTCTGTCTATCTGTTTATCTGTCTTTATCTCTGTCTGTCTGTCTGTCTCTATCTCTGTCTGTCTGTCTGTCTGTCTGTCTGTCTATCTCTGTCTGTCTGTCTGTCTGTCTGTCTGTCTGTCTGTCTGTCTGTCTGTCTGTCTGTCTGTCTGTCTGTCTGTCTGTCTGTCTGTCTGTCTGTCTGTCTGTCTGTCTGTCTCTCTCTCTCTCTCTCTCTCTCTCTCTCTCTCTCTCTCTCTCTCTCTCTCTCTCTCTCTTTCCATACTGTGAACATCGATTTAACTATCTATTTGCCTACCTGTCTATTTAGCTATGTTGCTATCTATATGTCGGTTTATCTTTCTCTCCGTCTACCTATCTATAATATATCTGTCTACCTATCTATCTATCTATCTATCTTTTTAGATATGTATGTGTTTATCAATCAATCAGCCAAAGTCAATGTAATAATGTCTCAATCAAAACATACACAATGCATGTACATTATGTAAACGACATAAAGAATGTATCACAAATCATAACACTTACAAATCCAATTTGCATATGCTACAGCCATGCATAATGATAATCGTGTCTATGGATGACTCGTTTGAAAGCCTTAATAAGTAAAATGAATATGTGAGAAATCAAATGAGTTTCCCCGCTCTAAATCACTACTTGACTTAATATCTTAAGATCTAAGAGTAGACCAGGAGATTATAGTTGTGGAAATAAATCTGTTTATCACGATCCGTCAAAACACTGTCTTCGTGTTATTTCCTGTCATATCTATTACATGAACAATTACGACATAGAATGGCAGTGTATTTTCATATTTAAGCATTCCACCACCACCCTCCCCCCCCTCCCCATTCCCAATTTTCTCCTCAAACCAACTCCTCTCTTCGATCCCGCCAGTGTGCACAAAGGAGATGGGATTGACCAACCAAAAGGTCATTGCAGACACTCAGCTGACCGCATCCTCTAAGGTGACTGGGCGAGGTCCAGAACGAGGCAGACTGGCACAAGCCTATTATGATGGCTCCTGGATGGCAGAGTAATTATATTAGTTATTTTTTGTTTCTTTGAATGGCGTTTGGTATCATTTGATATTTTATTGTAACCACTCACAATAGTAATAATTTGACGTGCCAACCATTATCTATTCTGGCAAACTGTAGTGGAGTTGAGATTTGTGCTGCACTTTATTGTATTTCTATACATCATTCTATTTATTTCAATGTGTAGCTTTAAAATTATATGAGCGTGTATGCGTGCACGCGTATGCGTATGTGTGTGTGTGTGTGTGTGTGTGTGTGTGTGTGTGTGTAGATTTCATAATGTGTGTATGGGTGTGTGTCTGTGTGCGTTCGTATGACGTAGCTTGGAGATTTCATCTAACTTTTTGTTTTCCTTTCCAACTTTATCACCACCCCCACGCCCCCCCACCCCCAACCTCATCTGCACCTCACTTAAAGTCCAAGCGACGCATCGCCCCTACATACAGGTGGACTTCAGGAGGCAAAGCTGCTATCTGGCATCACGACGCAGGGAGAAGGCAAGGACGACAGATGGGTGACCAAATACCAAGTGTTTTTCAGCATGGATGGCAACCAGTTCTTTCCATACTCCGAAAAGCAAGACGGTGTAGCCACGGTGTTCCGGAGCCAATGTGGACACGTCCACGCCTGTGACTGTGTTATTTGTGAAAAACATCATATCGCGGTTTATCCGCATTGTACCTGTGGATTATCACAACAGTGTGGCTCTGAGGTAAAGTTTATGTTTACGTTTTGTTTCCATAGCAATCTTGTATGGGATTTTTTATTTATTTGTCTTATTACGTGACACAATGACTGACTCGTCACTTAGAAGGGAATTCAGTGATGTGGTAATGGCGACGGTGGTGGCGGTGGCTGTGGCGGCGGTGGTGGTAGTGTTGATGGTTGGGATTTAAGTCTAGGATGAACGCGTCTAGTAGATATCGTTTACCTGTCAAATTATACCTCTTTCATCCGAAGGACATTTTTAACGGGAACAAGAATAAAAGTATGCTTTCTAATACGGTAAAGTAAAAAGAAAAAGAAACAAACGAAGTCCTTAAACATTTAATAAACAAGTAGAAAGTTTCATGGTGAGTCTCAGTTTCTTAGGAGGAGGAGGAGGGGGGTTGTCACAAAGATGGCACCGTGGGGTACAGTTATCCAGGTAAATAAAACATGTCGTAAACAGCTTCTTCCCCATTTTCTCAGGTTTGAAGTTTTGGGTTGCAATCCGTCCGAAGAAAACCCCAACGAACCCACCAGACCTCCGATGTACACACCCACTCCAGCGCCACCTGGTGGCGCTAGTGATACACCAAGTGCTCAGCCTCCTTCCGGAGCAACCGGTCAACCAACACCAGCACCTTCCTTCTGCTGGAGTATACATTGAACCGCCTCCAGGTAAGAAGAGTTTTCTTCAAAAATTACAATTATTATTGTCTTCCCATTCATGGTACAATGTCGTATGTTGTAGAAGCACAAATTCAATAAGTTACCAATCGCCAACGTTTTTTTATTTGTTTACTAGCCAACGAAAAGCGTTTATGTTATATTTTATCGACCCGATTAGCAGTTGAATCTGGTATAGAAAACACGAACTGTTGTGAAAGTCTCTTTTCACTCCCTGTTTGTATCGTGTATGACCCTCGTTGTCTCTGTATGTTAGTCTGTCTGTCTGTCTGTCTGGTGGGCGGTCGGTAGGCACTACTGGTAGGTGCTTTTTCTTTCCTTTCATTCTTACATATGCCTTTTTCCTTCTTGTTGTTTACTCTTAATTCACCCTGAGATCACTGCATATGATGGACGGGGTAGATTCCAAAGAAACAAGCAAACAAATCCTTCAGTCTGCCTGTCTGTCTCTGTCTCTGTTTGTATATGTGTCTCTGTCTTTGTATCTGTCTATGTCTCTGTCTGTGTGTCTATCTCTCTGTCTCTCTCGTTTTCTTTCTCTCTTCCTCTCATTCTCTCTCCTCTCGCCCACTCTTTCTCTGCATTTGCCTCTATCTATAACGATCTATCCCTGTTTGTCTATTGTTATCCATTCGTCTCTGTCAGTAAGTGCGTCAGTCTTTCTCTGTCTGTGTGTATATAGGAATAGACCACAAACACACATGCCCTGATTCATACACTCACACTGATACATACACACACACATAGATACACACACACATTCTGATACACACACACACACACACCATTTATTCCAATTTATTCGACGACAACTTGTTGCAAATAAATGTCCATTTCATTCCAACAGTGTGTGTCATTCCGATGGGAGTGGAGAACCAGTACCTGGTGGAAGGCAGGCAACTGACGTCTTCCTCTAATCAGGACAGCGATCACAGGGCACACCATGGACGTCTGCACAGCAAGACGTCATGGGTCCCCACGTGAGTACATATCCATTACATTGTAACTCTTGTGAGGATTTATATCCTTATTATTTATGCGTGTGAAAGAAAGAACAGAGTGCTCGTGTGTGTTTGTATACGTGTTTGTGTCGCGTATGTATGTGTGTGTGTTATGTATATGCACCACACTGAAATTCCTCTGTGGAGATTATTAATTATTTTTTTTTTAGGAGAGAGAGAGAGAGAGAGAGAGAGAGAGAGAGAGAGAGAGAGAGAGAGAGAGAGAGAGAGAGAGAGAGAGAGAGAGAGAGAGAGAGAGAGAGAGAGAGAGAGAGAGAGAGAGAGAGAGAGAGAGAGAGAGAGAGAGAGAGAGAGAGAGAAGAAAGAAGAGAAAGAGAGATAGACAGACAGAGAGAAAGAGAGAGAGAGAGAGAGAGAGAGAGAGAGAGAGCGAGAGAGAGAGAGAGAGACTAGAGAGAGAGAGAGAGAGAGAGAGAGAGAGAGAGAGAGAGAGAGAGAGAGAGAGAGAGGAGAGAGGCAGACAGACAGAGACAGAGACAGGCAGACAGATAGAGACAGACATCAGACAGACAAACACACGAACGATCGGACAAACAAAAACTGTATTGCCCCATCCGCAAGCCTTTTGAGAAAATCCTTTGTTTGATCTTGTAGGTCCAAATCCAACGAATGGATCCAGGTAGATTTTCTGGAACCTAAACGCTTGTCTGGAATTTTAACACAAGGCAGTCCTGATGAAGATCGCTGGGTGGAGAAATTCAAAATCTACTTCAGCCTTGACGGTCGTCAGTTCCAGCCCTACACTCTCTACCCGGGGATCAAAATCCAGTGACATTCCAAGGCAACAGTGACCGAAACACGCCTTTGAGAAACCTCTTCAATCGTGACGTCATTGCACGTGTTATACGCGTGGTACCTGTGACGTCATCGGCTTCTGGTACCGGCATGCGCTTCAACGTCCTAGGCTGTGAACCAAACGTGCCGCCACAAAAACAGCCGACCCCTGCACCAGCACCTGGATCTGGAGAAGGACCACCCCGAACCCTGTAGACAACCCAGGTAAATCATAATTGGCATTGGCATTGTCGTCACTTTGAACTTAGAGCAGACCGCTTCCAAACATTCCCTTCAGTACTCCAACCCCCCCCCCCACCCCCAACCCCTTTTCCCCACTCTCGCCCCCTTTCCCCCACCTTCACTCTCCACTCACCCCCTTTCTCCCGCCCCGCCCCTACTCTTTTCCGCCTCTTCTCATCGTGACACGCTGTCCGCCTTGAGTCTTCATATTTACATTATTCAAGATTTCATATTACATGTATTATCAACGTGCACTATTACTACCGGTACAATGTGAACATGGGCTTTCAGGTTGTCGGCATGATATTATCATTGCAATGTTAATATGAAGCGCAAAATTGTAAACATAATTTTATTTTTTTTGCAATGTTAACATGGGATTCTATATTGGGAACATGGCTTTATTGTAATGTTAACATGGGATTCTATGTTGGGAACATGGCTTTTTTATTGCAATGTTAACATGGGATTCTATATTGGGAACATGGCTTTTTTTGTAATGTTAACATGGGATTCTATATTGGGAACATGGCTTTTTTATTGCAATGTTAATGTGTGCATTTAGATAGTCAACATGCCAATTTATATGTAGTACGAAATCATGAGCTTAAGATTTTAAGCTTTTAAATCATAAAATATTGAGATGGCTGTTGGTTTTAGTTTGTAAACTTGACCTTCGACTGTAAACATGACCTCTTCAAATGTAAACGCCACCTGCTGCAATACTAGTATGACGTATTGGATTTCTTGAAGATGTGGCCGGCCAAAAGATAAAGAAAAAGATGGATTTATAGTCCCCGTACAAATGCAGACCCACGGACTGTACATCATTTATCCCCCATCTCCCCCCCCCCCCACCCCCCCCCCAGCAGGTCATTTCATTCAAAATCCATCTCATTACTTACCTTTGGAGCATATAGTACAGAAAACCGCTCGATGCTTTGTCACACACACTGTGACAAAATCTTTCTGTACCTATAGCTGGGTACTCATTCACACCTGAGTCGAGTGAGGAAAGTAGAGTAAAGTGCCTTTCCTAATAGGTCAACGTTGTGAAAAAATACCTGGGCCAGCCAAAGGGTTTTGAACCAGTGCCATCGTGGTTACAAACTCACAACACTACGTTTTTGTTACATCGCCTGTACAACATAATGTCCCTTGTGTCAATATAAATAAGACGTACTTCAAAAATATACCGAAATAAATTGCTTAAATATTGTAGTGCAATGAAAAATAGTTCATCACGTGACTTAATACCGAAATCAAATACGTTATAACAATATCAATTCAATACAAATCAATTCAATTCAATTCAATTATCAATGCTTGTAATCATCTCAGAAAGGCAATTATTCATATTGCACACAATAAGATTGCAATGCACACAATCTAAAATAAAGTTCACCATTGACCAAAACCACTTCCACATACACAGATCAATTATTTTTTTACAAAATACATAATGCTTAAAGCTTTAAATATTGCAAGGTACAACACACATGCGGTTTCCACTTGAAAACATTACTCTAATTTGATATAGTTTGTATTTCCTCAGATAAGATATAGTTACATACGACTAAGAGTTATGGTTAAATCAAAGGCATTTGTTTTTTAGCGTTGGCATTTCCTATTTTGATATGTCTAAAGATGTTAATGTACATGTTATCTTTCATCTCTTCAGCCTGTGACTTACCCATGGGACTGCGAAACCCTGACGTCATCAGAGACAGTCAGCTGACAGCTTCCAGTACCTTTGACCTTAATCATGCTCCTTCTAGGGCCAGACTTTTCACTCAGAAAGATGGCTCGTTGGCTGGTGGTGGAAGCCCAGGTAAGATCAAATATTGCCCACGCTTCCGTGCTTAGAACGAAATGTGCATGCTTTCATTTACTAGTTAGTAGACGCGTTGTGGCGCAACCGTTATTGTTGTAAACTTTTAATCAAACCACCACTTGTTCAAATACCAGCTGAGTCTACTTCCTTCTACTTTCCTCACTTGACTCAGGTGTGCTTATGCATACTGTTGTCGGCAGAGAGGATCTTGTCAGAGTGTTAATTGACGCGTCTAAGAGGCTGCTGTACTGCATACTCCTCAGAAAGTTGATAATGACTTTGAATGAAATGGCTTGCTGGGGGATGAATCACGTGAAGTCTTTGAGTCTGTATTTGTGCGAGGATACAATCAATCCACCATTAATAAGTACAAAGTCCTAACATAGTATTTTATCAAAAGCGTAACTTGAAGTTGGGATATTTTTAAAAAGTTTTAAACTATGTCAAATCAATGTATACTTGATTTTAATCTATAGCTTGATTCTCTTCTTACACCCATACATTTTCATCTTATCTTTGACAGCTCATCTGACCCACAATCATTCATACAAGTGGACCTTCTTGCACCATACGAAATTAGTGGCGTTGTGACACAGGGTCTCTCTGACGAGCCCATGTGGGTTACCAAGTACTATATGTCCTACAGCAACAACACAGCAGCTTTCGAGCGTGTGCTGGATCAGAATGGAAATCAGAGGATATTTGATGGCAACCTCGACCAGTACACACCTGTCAGAAATTTCTTCAAAACTTTTACAGCCCAATACATCAGACTTGAACCAATTGATTCACACGCCTCCATCGGGGCACGTTTCGATCTTTTTGGCTGCACAACTCCATTCCCATTACCACCAAGGACACCAGGAGCAACACCCACTCCTTCACCTAGTGCAGGACAATATGGATCCCCTACTCCCAGTGCAGGACAATATCACCCACCCAGTGCAGGACAATATGGATCTCCCACTCCTTCACCCAGTGCAGGACAATATGGATCTCCCACTCCTTCAGTGCAGGACAATATGGATCTCCCACTCCTTCCCCTAGTGCAGGACAATATGGATCTCCCACTCCTTCACCTAGTGCAGGACAATATGGATCTCCTACGCCTTCCCCGAGTGCAGGACAATATGGATCTCCTACTCCTTCACCTAGTGCAGGACAATATGGATCTCCCACTCCTTCACCCAGTGCAGGACAATATGGATCTCCTACTCCTTCACCCAGTGCAGGACAATATGGATCTCCCACTCCTTCACCCAGTGCAGGACAATATGGATCTCCCACTCCTTCACCCAGTGCAGGACAATATGGATCTCCCACTCCTTCCCCTAGTGCAGGACAATATGGATCTCCCACTCCTTCCCTAGTGCAGGACAATATGGATCTCCCACTCCTTCACCCAGTGCAGGACAATATGGATCTCCTACCCTTCCCCGAGTGCAGGACAATATGGATCTCCCACTCCTTCACCCAGTGCAGGACAATATGGATCTCCTACCCTTCCCCGAGTGCAGGACAATATGGATCTCCTACTCCTTCACCCAGTGCAGGACAATATGGATCTCCTACTCCTTCACCAAGTGCTGGACAATATGGATCTCCCACTCCTTCACCCAGTGCAGGACAATATGGATCTCCTACTCCTTCCCCGAGTGCAGGACAATATGGATCTCCTACTCCTTCACCTAGTGCAGGACAATATGGATCTCCTACTCCTTCCCCGAGTGCAGGACCATATGGATCTCCTACTCCTTCACCTAGTGCAGGACAGTATGGATCTCCCACTCCTTCACCTAGTGCAGGACAATATGGATCTCCTACTCCTTCACCTGGTGCAGGACAGTATGGATCTCCCACACCTTCACCTAGTGCAGGACAATATGGATCTCCCACTCCTTCACCTAGTGCAGGACAATATGGATCTCCTACGCCTTCACCTAGTGCAGGACAATATGGATCTCCTACTCCTTCACCTAGTGCAGGACAGTATGGATCTCCCACACCATCACCTAGTGCAGGACAATATGGATCTCCTACTCCTTCACCAAGTGCAGGGCAATATGGATCTCCCACTCCTTCGCCTAGTGCAGGGCAGTATGGATCTCCCACACCATCACCTAGTGCAGGACAATATGGATCTCCCACTCCTTCACCCAGTGCAGGACAATATGGATCTCCTACTCCTTCACCTAGTGCAGGACAATATGGATCTCCTACTCCTTCACCGAGTGCAGGACAATATGGATCTCCTACTCCTTCACCCAGTGCAGGACAATATGGATCTCCCACTCCTTCACCCAGTGCAGGACAATATGGATCTCCTACTCCTTCACCTAGTGCAGGACAATATGGATCTCCTACTCCTTCCCCGAGTGCAGGACAATATGGATCTCCTACTCCTTCACCCAGTGCAGGACAATATGGATCTCCCACTCCTTCACCCAGTGCAGGACAATATGGATCTCCCACTCCTTCCCCGAGTGCAGGACAATATGGATCTCCTACTCCTTCACCCAGTGCAGGACAATATGGATCTCCCACTCCTTCACCTAGTGCAGGACAATATGGATCTCCCACTCCTTCACCTAGTGCAGGACAATATGGATCTCCCACTCCTTCACCTAGTGCAGGACAATATGGATCTCCTACTCCTTCACCTAGTGCAGGACAGTATGGATCTCCCACACCATCACCTAGTGCAGGACAGTATGGATCTCCTACTCCTTCACCAAGTGCAGGGCAATATGGATCTCCCACTCCTTCACCTAGTGCAGGGCAGTATGGATCTCCTACTCCTTCACCCAGTGCAGGACAATACGGATCTCCCACACCTTCACCGAGTGCAGGGCAGTATGGATCTCCCACTCCCTCACCCAGTGCAGGACAATATGGATCTCCCACTCCTTCACCCAGTGCAGGACAATATGGATCTCCCACTCCTTCACCCAGTGCTGGACATTATGGATCTCCGACACCAAAACCATCCACATATGTTTGTGTTTCCGGTTGGTCAAAATGGATAAATGAAGTATCACCAACTGTAAACGGTGAAGACCACGAGATGTTGACCACTACTGGATTGGAGAAAGTTTGTCCGGGCGGAAAAGTCACAGAAATTCAATGCGTAGAAGCAATTACCATGGACAATTTTGCCAGTCTAGTAGAAGCCACATGTACTTTGGATGATGGATTGAATTGTGTTCCAGATTCCGTCCTTGGCTTTCAGTGCAGGGATTACCAGATCAGATATATGTGCAACTGCTCAGGTAAGGGTTTCAGATATCCCCTTATCTCTTTTGATCTTTGTTTGAAACGTTGGTAGAATATGTCCTGCGCCAAGATAGAGAACAGTTTGGATTGGGGTTTTTTAAACGCTTCTGTTGTTGTTGTTATTGTTGTTGCTGGTGTTTGTTTTACTTTGTGGGTTGAATTTTTATTCTTTTAACTTTTACTTTGGCGATGTAAGGCATAATGGATATTAAAATATAGTAATATTTCCAATGAAACGTATCAACGAGGGTAATGTTACAAGCGCATTATCTTAAGACATGAGCTACTCATATTCGTGGGTACATTCTACGTCCCACATTTGAAAAGCATACACTTTAATTTCCCACATTCATATAATAGTCCTTTACATAAATATATTAAAATAGTCCAATGAGCACACACAAAAAGACAAATAAAGATACCTGATTAGTTTTTCAAACATTCACTCTTTTGGCTTTACTAAAATGTTCACAATAATGTAGTATTACATGTCTTAACATATCCTGCAATGCGTTTTACATTTTGGACTGTGTGGTTTTGTTTTCAGAAGTAGGTTCTACTGAGTCGCCCACTCCTTCACCCAGTGCAGGACAATACGGATCTCCCACTCCTTCACCCAGTGCAGGACAATACGGATCTCCCACTCCTTCACCCAGTGCAGGACAATACGGATCTCCTACTCCTTCACCCAGTGCAGGACAATATGGATCTCCCACTCCTTCACCCAGTGCAGGACAATATGGATCTCCCACTCCTTCACCCAGTGCAGGACAATATGGATCTCCCACTCCTTCACCCAGTGCAGGACAATATGGATCTCCTACTCCTTCACCCAGTGCAGGACAATATGGTTCTACTCCAGAATTTGTACCTCCAACACCTTTTACATTAACACCTGGTACGAAAGTTACGGCGTTTACATCATTATAATATAGCCTTTCTTCAAACAGTAAAAATGTATTTAGTATGTCTGTTTCAAGCCTAGAACTCAATCCTTTTACTTAACGAACTGTTTTAAGTTCCTTTCCATGACTAGGTATGTGATATCAAGAAATGCATATTTAGATTTCAATATATTCTTCCTTCTTTTTCTTTCTTTTTCCTTTTCTTTGTCTCTCTTGCAATTATTATGCTTTTTGCCTCTTTCAAGTGCCAGTTGCAATATTTAATGACTATGAGAATGTTCATTTCATCTTTCCTTTACTTATTATTTTGTTTAGCAAAACTACATGTAGGACTACTTCGATCCTTCATAGTGTTCGAAATTATGTTCAAAATTTACCTGTGACATCATCGTTGCCTTTGTCTCTTCCAGACGTCATCTGCAACGTGCCAATGAATGTAGACCTCATCGGGGCAGTTACCGATGGTCAGTTTCAGTCATCCAGCAATGAGGTTGGATATGAGCCAGAGAAAGGGCGACTGAATCATCCAACAGGCTCGTGGATTCCAAGGTTCGTTCACATGATCAGGAATGAGATTTTTAATCAGGACCTCTATTAGAAACGCGGTCATAGGTATGCTTTACGTTTTCAATGCACCATTTTACATATTACAATATCGTACCATTGATCCAACCACAATGTCACGTGACCATCTAGCTATTTTTTCTTTTATACCTCCAAGATACCACGTGATCCATCCAATCATTTCTAAGCATATTTTATATATCCTCAACACGCCGTGATCCATCTGATCGCTTCT